>CALYCG020000014.1:0-27101 GCA_944470205.2 Schistosoma margrebowiei | reverse complement strand
TGCGAACGTTGAAGGTAGCCAGTTTGAATGGATATGTGGCTTCAGAAAAACTGCTTCAGTACTCATATTCGGTGGTAACATGCAATTTTCAACCGGACAGTGACTCGAGAACGTTTAGATACAGTCGAATTTCCACCATAGACGAGCTGCTGTATAAGTCAAAAATGAGTATAAATAGAGTGGGAATAAAAGAGGGTGAGTAATTACGTAGTAAATAATAGTAATGCGAGTCACTTGATTGTTATTTGGAGCGAGAGGAATATTTTTCATAAGTAGATAGTTTATCATGTTTTTGTGTGCAGGCTGAGATACTGCCCGGGTGCCCGAACCGAAGCACGTGATTTTCTCAGGGGGCCATACCCCGAGCCTTTGACCTAAAGGTCTAACCCACAAGGCAGTAGAGCATCGTGAGGAGATGCAGTCCCATGGTAGCCGGTGACCAACGATTGGTTCATACGCCATTTGTTCGTTTGGGATCCGGTTAAAGCGCCGGACATTCGCTTTTCGTCCTCTCATTTTTGTGAACAATACCCTGGCCACGAGAAGGCAGTGAGTAGGATTTCCCTGGCAGAGGCTGTATACGCGTGGCCTTGTGAGAGTATTTCCAGAGGGAGGGCGAACCCACCCCGCTCTCGGCCATACCAGGGCATTTGGGGGCCCTGGCTAACTAATCTATTTAAGTGAGAAAACTAAGATGTGAATGATAAGACTGAGTAATTAAGTACATCGATAATTAGTACATTTACATTTGTTTTTCCAGATACAAACAAGGACATTTAGGTGTAGACCTACACAAATAACAACATAATCGACTTCCTCCAATAGCGTGTCTCGTTTATTATTTTTCATTAACTTCTGCCCGACTTTGAGATGGCATGTAAGTGTATGCAAAGGATATGGGTAAATTCTCTCAACCTGTCACACACTACTATGGTATTGTATTTATCGCGAGCAATTTAGTAAACTAAACAGACGAATGGTAAATTTTTGTCTGGTAATTAATGACTTATTTATTTATTACAGCTCACTAACATTAACTTACATCAGATTTGCAATACAACTCTAAAATACCGTGTAAATTGGCTGGTTTTGGTTGTGATCTTTTCATTGTATTATCTCTGAGTCACACCAAATCTATACATGGTTTATATTACTCAAAAACTGAAATTAAGGCAGTTGAAAGCGATCAAACCTGTTAGTATTGTGTCTGAAGATATTGTTATTTTGTCGAATTCTGCGTTGTTGTTTTGTTAAATTCATCATCTCTGTTGTCCACACGCTTTGAAATGTTCGAAACATTGTAAAAATTAATTATGTGACACTGGTTATCACGGAAAATGAGCGTAGTTAAGTTTCTTAAATCACTTTTAGACATGGTATTTCGTATGTGATCACGGCAACTATGCGTTTATGATCAACACATGGTTGTTTTAATAACTAGAGATGCAACCTGTAGATAATTCGGTTTTATTTGACTGTTATAGACTGATTACTGGTACAGTAAAAGATTAAGCCACGAAACAAATATAATACGTGCAATTTACAAGATTAATCATTGAGCATACTTCACATGTATGTGATAGTTCAACACTAAGGATATTTTATCATAATCTTCATTGTAATCTATCAGTCAGTTGGTTATATGCAACATGAAACCTGGTACATGTGTATATCGGTTCACGTTGCCACACATACATTTAAATGAGTTCAAAGTCGATTTTTTTATCTTGTCTCTTGCACTTCGAGTTTTATAAAATGCTTCAGTTGAGATATTTACGAGGCCTAGCCAGCATGTACTTGTCAACTCCATGGGATGGTAAAGTGGTTGCTTTATTATTTTTCAATTTGGAAATTCAGTCCCAAGGATGAAAGACATTTATTTCCGCATTTGCTCAGTTGATATCGATAAATAATAAATAAACAGAATTCTAATTATCGTCTTTCTTTTAAAATTGATTTTACTGACAAAACTTTCGAGTAATATGAACCACGGGTATACTAACCAATAATATATATACTCCTACTTAAACTTTAATTTCATCATGTCACTAATCTGACTGACCGTTTTTGTAATAGTTTACTACTTAAATTTCCAATCCAACACATCACCATGAAAGTTGATATGTACGATTGAACTGTCACAAGATTCGAATCGATGACACAACAGCACAACTTCAGTATCCTCAATAATTATATATATATATATATATATATATATATATATATATATATTCGGCTTGTCCATGCGAACCAGTTGCTCAACATACGAGTTTCTAGGCGCCAACCCCAACATTACTCGAACGATTTAGAATCATTTGAAGATGGATATTCCAAAAAAGTGATTTCCTTGTTTAGTTCTAGTCAGATCTCTAGATAATAAGGTATTGTCCTAAAATAGTTTGTTTGAAATTTGTATCCATATATGGGCAATGTGTTTGTGTTTTCCTATCAAATTTTCAGGTGTGGATGTAATTTCCCTGTTACCAAGCCCAGAGCAATTGTTTGCTGCTGATGAATTAACAGACCTGGTCAAAGATCCACAATTTCATTATCTTATTGAATCTGGTTTTGAGCATATGCGAAATCTTTTAACAAAACAAAACTGTAATACATTGCAAGATGTTGTAATGACTGATATATGTGTATAGAATATTATCTTAATTATATATGTATTTCTTTATGTATTCTAAGATAATTTGTTTGTATAAATAAAATTTATATATAATAAACTTTTGTTTTTGTCTATATATTAATCCAATTAACGTGGCTATTTGCTTCCGATCACTATCTTGTTAACTTCATCTATGCATGCTTAACTATCACCTACACAGATTCGTAGCGTCCACTGGTATGGAGCTAGGTTGGGAAAAGCCCAAGAACGGTCATGTCGTGAAATGAGATCAACTAATGCAGTCATTGACTGCTAATCTGAGCTATGTCAGTAGATGCAAATTTCCAGGCTCAAGGCTCCCACAATACTCTTAATCAGGAGGACTGAGTGACGTGGTGCATCTCAACCACGTTCTTCAGCAGACTCTGGAGCTGTGTAGTTGGAGTGTAGCTAAATGGATAAATGTCAAGGAAAATATAAGAGGGTACTATTTAGTTCAGGGTTGACTCTCGAGTTTGCTTTATGAGGTGGTTTGCTAAACTATTTATGCATTAAGCGATTCTATCAGTCGTTTTTCCTTTCACTTGCGATTAATCTGGATAACTATTTAAGTTGATAAGGTAATCAACCCAATAAAGTCTGTTTAACTTTAGCTTGAAAATTTTTCCCTCACTGCTTTTCATCGTTTTTGGTCAGGATAGTGTGTTGGAAAAGTGATGAACTCATTTTATCGACTTAATGGAGAGTTGAATAGCACCGCTTCACACCAAGTCCAGTTCAGTTTCATACGCAAATTTGTACATACTTTACTGAGTTACGGTCAGTCTGTTGTGTTCTGCAGATCGGTCCAGTTAAGATACACACTTTTAACTTCTACCAAACTCACTATGCAATTGGAGAGACTAAAACGAACGGGAAGACTTACTCGTCAGGCCGAATTGTACTGTACACAAACTACAGGTATATATCCATATATATACTTGTTCTTCTGATCCTGGCAAGGATATGTCAACTGAGACCTCAAATTATGGCATAATCTACTCCCTCCAACAAAGCTTTCCCAGACCACGTGGCTGTTTGATTTCTACGACATCGTGTACTCTAACCAGACATTCCCAGCTTATCACTAACTCATCCTTATTCTCATGATCTTTTTTTTAAATATCCTCTTCTAAACACAAACTAACTTGTGCTTGATTCGGATTTCCAGCTTCTGCTTACTAATGTGAGTAAGCTAATTGCGACAAATTAGTAACCTGGATGCAGTTCAAATCACTGAAGACTATTTACTGTTGGGTTAGCTCAACAATAAAATAAGTCATTTTTGCTCTGTATACAATATAGAGAAAACTACGTTACAATATCTAAAATATTATATTGAGAAAATCAATATAAATTTTGATAAAATAATTTAGTAGATATATAAGAATGCTGCAGGAAGTTGGATTATAAGTGTACACAGTTTGAGAACTAACAACACAAACAACAATGAACAAGTTTCCTTTATTCATTCAACAGCTGTTTGTCAAGTTTTATTCAAGTTACATAAAAATATATGGCAGAATATTATCTTAAATGTTGAATACATCTCTGTAGAATCTGTGAATTTTGTATAATGGGATCTAAAACATACAGGAACAAAATAAAAAATACGTTGAATAAATTTGCGAGAGCAATTCGAGTGTATTATTATACCAAACAACAGAATAGATTGTTTCGTGAAAGTTAATATTAGTGAATATTGTTATCACTAGGGATGTTAATACTTACTAAAAATTGTCAGGTACACTCCTGTTTACTTACTACTAAATGACTTTATTTGTAATATGTACTTACTTGTTAGTACTTGCCTACAAGTTATATAACTGTTTTACTTGTTATTCTCTTTTTCTTTATAACTTGTATTTTATATGTATGTCGATTTATTGTCATGAGTTAGTGACATTTATTTAAGCTACGCACTATATTTTGCAAATGACGGTCTCATGGAGTCTAAACAATCTTATTCGTTAAATGAAATATTCTCATTTTATTTGTTGTACGACGGCTCGGCTTTCAAAATCCAGTTTGATTGTTCACCAGCCTTTGTAGATTATCTTAGAATTTTGTCGCTCACTTAGTTGATCATTACCTGTACAAAAATTTCACAGTTGAAGGTGTTTATCATATTACTTCTTAGTTGCATTTATCTTAATAGCCGTACATTTCTAGAAGCTTATGGGGTTCTCTTATTTATCCCTTGAATTTTAATTTAAACAAACATCCGTATAGTTTGTGTTGAATCTCAGAATGAACATCAATTCTGGGATGCAAGTACATCCAGCTGACAAGTATAAAATGGAACGAAAAGCGCGTTTTAGAGTATAATACTACTACTACTAGCCACCAAGCAACTCTGCTTTAAAAATGCTTGTAACCTAATGGAACTATCGGGGCAATTCGCACAGGACGTGGATATGCTAAAAGTGACTGTTCGATTGTAGTCCACAGCATCAACGAGAAAATTCAAACAACCAGTGCGCATGAATATGTATTTCAGTATCGAGTCGTTTATGCATCATACACTTATACTTGATTTTAATATTTTCAGACCTATTTCAGTGAGGGCATTTGTTTAAATATCAGAACAAATTTTTTATGTGATTATTTACAATAGTTAAGTGAAATATTTGAAACTGATAACATATTCAAATATGTATTCGTTTGTGAAAGCACATGACTGAAATTACAGGATATGCGTAGGCTACTAGTATTCGATCATAGATAGTACTTTAAAATTCATTTCCTCGTCCTAAATTATATTTTCAGTGTCGAGTCTTTCTCAATATCATGGCTACTGTTACTACCACTCTTACCATTTCAACTACATTGCCAATGGAGAATCCTGATTGTTGGCCTACGCTCCACGAGATGTAACAGGCATAATTAATTAATTATATAAGTCACTGATCTTATTAATTTCACTTCACTATGCTATAATGTGACAATTCGGGCTGATGTACATTTATCCCAAGTTCTACGTTGATTATGACCGTACATATAATAAATCTGTAACTGTAAAAAGTACTTGAAACGTGTTAATTACATTTCTTGTTTAAACAACAACAAAAAAATCATTGATTTGCACTATATCTTAAATGATAATCACTTTAAATACGCAAAACTATTAACGATGCAAATATCCAAATAAACATTAGTTGACAAACTACGTTGATTTTTATCTACTGCACTCTACTGATTGGTCGGTCTCGGTCATTCATTTTTATCCTTTTTTATTTATTTTAATTTTATTGATAACGTTTGTATTATTATTTTCAGGTTTCGTTAATTTTAATTTCACTATACTTATATGAATTGTGAGAATACAAGCGAATAGACATTTATGCATCATTATTTTAATCGTCTGCATAATACAACTGCCGAGAAATAGAATCTAGCACATATTATGTGTATTGGTTCAAGTTCCCATACAACATCAACACAAGGAGATGGAATTATCATAATAGATGTCAAAGTAATAAAATAAATCACAGTATTATTGGTAGTAGAAGAGACTAGACCCAGACAATATGATTCAAGAAAGAAGAATCAATTCTTGGAATAAGAAGTATATGACAACTAAAAAAACGCAAGATCTAAAAGATGCAACTTCATCATTACAAGCAATTCTGAACTGTGCAACCTAACATCACTAGCCACTGATTACGATAATCGCACAGACTCCAACCAAATAGTCTGCGCCTATTTACACGGCTTACCCAATAATTTTGTGAACTGATGATATGTTTTAGTTAGGTCGACTCTATATTTCTTTCAAACCACCATTACATACACGCCATCACCGCACGTCGATGTAGGCAGTGGTTGGACATACATAATATATATCCTAACCATTTCAGTCGATGAAGATTAATTGCTATCCTTACCTACGTCTAACCTCACCATAGCTCAATCAGTAGTCCCAACATCCACAAGTAATGCATTTGAAGGCATCTAAGATCAAATACTAGTAGCTTACAAATATCCTTTGTTTTTAAGGGTCAAGTTTCACAGTAGAACTAAAATGTAAACATTTACTAGTCATTATCTTAATTCGATACTGATAATTTGAAACATTACACAAATAACAATTTAAAACAAACCAATGGGGAAAAAAGGGACTTACAAAAACTGATCTGCTGTACATTATTGTATTTCATCCTATTCATAACTAAATCAATATGTATATACAAGAAACTTTATGTTGAAATAGAAACATTGAACTGTTCTCTTAATCAAGAAAAATTCATTATTTATTATTTAATGAAATTATAGATGACTTTGGTAATACAGATTCTAATAGAATAGTTATTTGTTTAACTGTTTCAAGTACAACTTGTTCCGAATATTGTGTTTGAAAATCTTTTAATTTTTCAATTGTATCTGTTACAGCTTTTTTATAATCTATACAAATATTTGATTGATTTGTTGATTCAGTAACTACTAATATTGGTGGTTTAGATAAATTTTGATTGTTACATTGAAGCCATCGTTTACTTCGATATAGTAAATCTATAAAAAATAATAGAGAAATAAAATTGAATTATTTTGTTACAGAAAAAGAAAAAATTATTTCTGTTTTTTTTTTCAAAATTTTACTTCAAAAACTTACTGAACATTAAAATAATGAATCTTTCAGAAGGGGTTTTTGTGGAGATTGCAGTAATTTCAATAGTTGAGATCATGAGTCAATTGAAGCTAGACCACCATGGGAAACCTGGAAGCACTGGACGGCCGTTTTGTTCTATTGTGGGACCCAGCAGTGTGCATCCACGACCCCGGCTCAGTGGTCTAATGGTTAAGCGCCTGGCGCGAGACTGATAAGTCCTGGGTTCAAATCCCGCAAGGCGGGATCGTAGATGCGCACTGCTGAGGAATCCCACAATAGAACGAAACGGTCGTTCAGTGCTTCCAACTTTTTTATGGTTGTCTAGCTTCAATTGACTCATGATCTCAACTATTGAAATGAATCTTTCATTTAATTTATGTAGAGTTTTGCTCAGATCGAGTTGTTTTATTTATTTATTCTATTGGAATACATAAATATTAGTACAAAGGGGCACAGAATAGATATGCGCTACACAAGTCACTTAATTTGTGTGTGAGCTGTGATACTGCCCGGGCACCCAGACCGAAGCAGGTAAGATCGAGTTGTATATTGTTGTTTTTTATCTGAATGAATGAATAAACAAATAAAAATGTTTTGATTCTCTTTAATAAGTTTTAAATTTTTGATTAATAGTTTTTTAGTTCACCAGTATTGATTTATTGGTTTTCGTTTTTATGAATTGGTAATGGGAGTATAGTTTAGCACTAGTTGGATTAAATTTTTTTTATTTTTCAGAGGAAACGATGTTAGAACACGACTATGTGTTGGATTTAAGTGAATAGCGAATTATCCTTGTCAGAATAATTACAATAATTAAATTAATATCGTTTGAATTCGCATAGGTATGAGTTGTAACAATGAATAATTGTGTACACATTTTCTTGATTTTTATGGAAATTTTGTCTAAATGATAACTGCTGACAACTAAAGTTAGTAAATTTTCAAAGCCCGATATCAAAAAAAAGTGACTAGAACATAAAATAATTGAAAGGTAGCTACTCATAGAAAAAATTATCACATTACCTTTATGCAGGCCATGAACCATAAACACCTTTAATAAATGTTCACAAGGAAGAAATGACGATATATTGAATGAACAAGAACATGTGGCATTGTCACGATCAACTTCATATACAAATGAAGAATCTGCGCATAAAGCTAATTGTTCATTGGTGAAATTTATATTGATTTTATCAACTTTACTTAAACGTTTGTAGACCATTTCTGCTGCATAATCAGTTAATTTTTCTAAAATATATTTAAACTTTTCTGATAAATTATTGTTATTATTTAGATTATTAGTAGAATGTCCAGGGAATGACAACGATGATGATGAAAAGATACTGATACTAGGATAAACCCATTGCTTTCCAGCTTCATTATATATTATAGTCATAATTTCTTTAACAGAAGTAAGCTTTTTCAGTGACTCTTTAACGCCGAAATTTACACCTTTAATGATTTCAGTAGTACTGGCGCCAAGAGTTACAGCATCCAGACAATATGAGGCTGCCCACATTTTCTTTGTAGGAATCCATGTATTCATCACGTAATTATATGCATTAGTACTCGTATTTTTTAATCTCTCCAGGTAATAATCAAATCTATAATATGTATTTTTAATGTTCAATTGGAAATGAAGAAAAAACACTCACTGTAAAGGAGATACTGTAGTAATCATTGCGTGAAAAACTGCAACAGCTGTGAGACTATCGCACTAAAATTGACAGTAATAAAAGAATATAACCTATACCTACTTTTCTTGTAAATGATTCTTTAATAATGAAAGGATTCAGTAAGATTCTGGCTTTCGGAAATATTTTTTGTACAACATCCAACTGAACTATAGCACAATCCATTATAAATGTGCGAGTGTTATCAACGCTGCCAACAATACCGCAAAAATGATTTAATAGAATTGTTATCTCTTCTTTTTGTTGAATAGTACTTAGTGAATACATAATTGGTCTAGGACAACCAAAACCGTCAGTCACAACAAATTGAAATAATGAAAATCTGTGCATAAATGTGAATATTATTTTAAAACATATGGTTATTAGAAACCAACCCCGTTGAATTCACATCGTAAGCAGCGTTTAAAAGTACTACTTCTGGATATTGACGATATACGTCAACTTGTTCGTAACGTGCTAATGTAATTTGTGTTACTTGATCCGAAGAATTTCTTTCAATTCCAACATATGAATTCCGATTGATAATCGATAGAACCTGGTCCAAAGTTTCACTACCTATCAACCAATTTCATATTACGCAGTAATAAACAATATCATACTTTGAGCTATTTGGTCTCGAATACTTGATATAACTATTGGATGATTAAAACTTTGATTATTTCCTTGGTTTTTCTTTCCATTCGATGCATCGATACGTCTTCTTTTATTTTCTGGTGCTTTCTTCGCCCGATTATTTGAAGAGTGACTATGATTATGTTCCTGATTTATAAAGGTGACTACATAACAATTATCAACCCATCGAACTTGGAATGCTGCAGTACATCCTTCATTACTAAGAGATTTAGGGAATAAATAAACTAATAATGAAAACTTACACACCATTGGTATTGCTCATATTCGGAGAGTTTGATGGTCCAGTTGAATGAGAACATTTGTAATTAATGTACTTATATCGTGTCCCTTTATCAGTGTGCATTTTTTCGAAATCGCCCTTCACATAAGTAATACGCGTAACCTCTTGAGCATAAAATAGTGCTTTTTCGAAATCAGCCCATTGATATAAAGGCCGTGACGTCATTACATTAAGAAATATCTTTTCAATATTTGTACTCATAGTTGATGACAAATTCAACGTTTTAAACTAATCTAAATGAAAAAACAATACATAACAATTATGAACAGTCATGCAATTTAGGAAAATGGGATAATTGTCTTGGTTCCCAGAATTAATGTATACATAAAACATTTGAGGATAATATATAATGCAGGGGTAACAAGCAAGAGCTTATAGGATATGTCCACAAAAATGTTATGAAAAAGGCTTGCTCATACACTTTTATGGACACTACTTGAATATCATTCAGAGACATGTGCGACTTTCAATTTATAGAAGGTAAATCTTGAGACTAACCTTAATTAAGTAATTATTTTCTTAAAAACAGCACAGCAGTATTTTACCAGTCAATTAGTCATAAGTTGCGTAAAACATGGGACATATGTGAATCGGTTCAAGTTGCCGCATAATATTAGTACAAAAAGATGAAATTATGAAAGTGACTAACTAAATATCAGCAGTTTTATCGGTGGTAGTAAAAAAGATTAGGTATGTAGAATATGATTCAAGAAGAAAGAATTCATAAAATAAATGTACAAAGTAATTTTGAAAATAAAAATCAGGATAATATGTCTGGGTATTTTATAAGGTTATGAGAATTCAGTTGACTGGATGAATTAATGTCATTTATCTTCAACATAGTCGCCAGTTTTCAACAACGTGATGATATTCATTACATCGTCCTTAAAAGAAGTCCCACGGGATTTACTGGTTGGTGTAATTGGACCCTGCCTTTAAGTATATAAATATAGGCAGTGACGATACCACAAATGTGTGAAAAGAATCCACGCAAATGTTTGAAGACAGCTGTATTCAGAACAGCTCATTATTTTTTTATATCAATATGTTAGCGAAAATGCAAGTAACAACAGGTATTCCGACTTTTGCCTGTCCTTATGAAGTCACGATGAGTACAGCATTTCAATAACTAGGATCTAAATGAGTGAGCTTCTGAAACTCCATAGAAACGGATTAATGGGTCATGTGACACCTGGTGGAATATTTTAAAAACATGGATACACAGTTAGTTCCATTCAAAACCAGATTTTTGTGTTAAATATTTTAACGTAGGTTTTCTTACCCACTAAACAAGTTAGTGACCAGTTGCTTTTTCCTTTGCTATTCATTTAGTGCAGACTCGTGTGCAGTCATATTAAGACGAAATTTCACACAAACATATAAGCATCCAAGCTCCATTCAGGCAGCCAAGTGATCATCGTCCACATAAAATCTCTTATTTGTAACGGTGTGATGATACAGAAAATCAGTTGGACAGCTAAAAAATATTACCGTGTCTCTAAACTTGGGCACACTGCCGGTAAATCCTGATTACCCACATCAAGAAAAGAGACATCACGAAGTATTAGAAGGGGAAAGTGGGCTAGCGATTACAGAGCCTAATAAGTATCTGCTTGAGCTCCATAAAACAATATCTATTTTAAAAAACGGAAGGGGGTTTTGTTGAATTTATCTGTTCCAATATACCGACGCTAGAAAAGGGAAGCCATGGTCATTGTGAGTCACACAACTCTTGGGACGGTCTCTCTTTCTTACTGTCATAATATGAAGGCAGTATTGTTTGAAATATCTGTCTTTGGGAAGAATATTCTCCTACTACTGTTCGAGTGAATTTAATAGTACGATATTATAGTTACGTATGAGTAAAATGACGACCTTTGGCTTCAGCGCTTTGTAATCAACTTTCTTAAATGATGAGCGTCCAGAGAACAGTAATTCCACTGAATGTAGTTGGAGTCGGTCACTGAAATCGTACACATGATTATCAATTCAAGTCCCCTGCTGTGGGTCGGGTATTGTTTTAATAAGAGTTAACTTCAACAGCAAGTTATCCAGACCCTATAACTGAAGGGTTTAGTGGTTAAGAGCCTAGTTTGATAGTTTTTTAAAAGTTAACCAAACTCTATTCATACAGGCCTTCAAGTCACTGACTTTTTGATAACAGTAGATTCCCATTATAATTCAAATTCCACCCTGGAAAGTCTACTTCCAAACATCTTACCACCTTTTTCAATATTTTGGAAGACAAGACTAATTCATTGATGTGCTTTAGATACCAAGCTCCCAATTTTGGAGAAAATTTGGCCCATTTTGGGGAAGCCGCTATAGTTAATTTTGGGAAAATGGAGCAAAAAGCCCGAAATTTCCCCAGACCTAGGGAAGTTTCCCCAAAGTTGGGAACTAGTATATCCCAAGCTTGGGATGAGTGTACTAGTCAGTGTTAAAGTTCGTGACTACTTCTTTTTGAATTGAGCCTAATCTGACTTCCATTCACTCAAGTAACTATTTAGCCCAAATGACCAGTGGGATTTAGATAACAAATAAAATACAATCCCCAAACTCGTGACGAGACAATGATTTAAGGACGACCTTTGAACGACGCCAAAGTGACCTTGAGAATGTCCAATTTGCTAGAGCTTAATGAAAATTATAAACATATGTGAAGAAAAAAATTATGATTTACAGTAAATGGTAAGGGTGGGGATTTATATTTATATTTATCACCACGAAATGACATCACATAGAACGCCGAAACTCGATTTGGCCAAATAAACGAATGAACTTCACGCTTAACTCCAAGACTTGTTATACTAAATCTGATTAGCTTGCAATGATCTTAAAATATAGTCCAAGTTAGTCGTACAGTCTACAAACGCACGTCAAACATACTTATCACCTTTTTTAAAGATGAATACTACTTTAAAATGCATGACAACAGCAGCATCCAAAGAACTTTGTTCTATTTATTAGCACATTGATTTACATCGATATACTCATCAAGAGAAATCTGATATGAGAGTCACTACAATTTCTCCATCGTTCAAGGTAAGGGCTACATTAAAACAATGCATCCATATCACTACTATCATACGTGGAATTTACAAACTAGTGATATGTTTGGGGTAGTGGGAATATAACAAATATGGCACATCAAGATCAACCCCCCCCTGTACTGTACAAGTTCTAAGCTCTCAACTTCAGCTTCCGGAAGCTAGTTGCTCTGTAATGTATGCATAACCTTAAAATGACCGTTTCCTATTCTTGATGGTTAAGCACACTGTAGGAAGCGGAAGATTGGGCAGATCTACTGGGTGATCTTATCCGCAACGCAACCATGTAAACTTAATGTATCGGTCATCTGTGCGTTCAAGTAACCACAGATTTTGTCATTTCATAATGTATTTTTAATTAAATAACTAGATTATATAGCTAATTTTGATCTTTTTTTTATATTTTTATTTGCCACGTCCGACTGCGTTACACTGCACGTCCATTGCATGCTGGGATGATATCTCAAGTTATAGTGAGTTTATTCACATAGTTGATTGTTTCCAGATAGACCGTCAGTGCATGATTTTACTGTAGAAAGGTTTATTGTACTATAAACTATGTTTTTATGAACAAATGCCTGTTGTCTTCAGTCGGAAAGCAATATATATATTCTTTGTCTTCCGTTCGGTAAGTTCAATTGGCCTTCATTTCGTGTTTTTGTTTTATAGTCTTAATTATGTCCATTTAAATACTTTAAGCAATATGCCTGTACAAATGAAACAATAACTATGACACTTGCTTAGTTTAGTATTCTTGGTTGTCGTATAATTCAGTTTAGTTGAAAGAATTATGGTATACTTAAGTATAGTGCTTGAAGTCTGTAACGAAACAGATCAGTCTAGTAAGTAGAGTTGCCTGTTTCTGATGAGTATACTAATTCAAATCAGTCTGATTAAAAATAGGAAAAAAGTGCTTTTGGTACTGTTGCTGTCATACATTATAAGATAGCGATAAGTATGTTTGGTGTTTATTTCTAGATTGTACATCTATCACTGACCATATTTCATGATCACTGTCATTAAACAATTTCCCCAGCAATAACATCGGTAGCAGGATAGCTAAGTGTATGAGCTTTTATTTGCCCACAGAAGAGCAGTATTCAGTCTTAGAAGATGAGTGTTCTGTATTTCAATTAAATGCATTTGGCTGTGGACAAATGTTAAGAATCTTTTTGACTACTAGGACTTTTAGTTCATCAAACACTAACTCTGCTTGTATGTCTCCCTGTTAAACTAGATGCAGATACATGGTAATACTTAAATGAGAGCAAAATAATAAAAGCATTGAGATACGGTATTAAGTCCATGTTATACTTTGCACAAGTAATAGCTGACCTGACCTAATATTCATGAACTAAAGGTAAATCACAACTGCATAAATTCTTTGCTAAAAAACATGTAATTTGGTTATTTATCTATTCCACATTTCTGACTAAATTCATCACTATTTTTTCATTTAGAATGCAACAGGATTGAGCCTTCACAAATCCTAAAAACTATTTCGCACTTGGAACTATGGCCCTGTTTACTGGAGACCCAACTAACAGCAGATTATAAAAAGGATGCTGGACGTCCATTTTAGTTTCACAACCACTTCCAGTACTTTTTGAGTTACTTCTTTTACCCTTCGTTTGGAAAAACAACAAAAACTGCAGCTTAACATTACAAATGCAACTTGTAGACTGGAACTTGGTTTAAACCTTTGTTTGATATTCGATTCTTAATGAAAGTTCTCGAATAAATTTTTGAACCTAATGCTACTTTGTTTTACATACTTAATCGTTGCAAGAAACTTGTGATAATCGAGCCTCTCATCACCTAATTCATGTGTTCAGGCTTCCGTGTCTAGTAGCAGGGGATCACCAAAACCTCCAAGCAGGAACCTAGGTATGTTAACAATAAAAGACCCAGTCGCCTCCCAAAGGACTCCTGGGAAGTCGCTTGGACTAGTTCGGCGGGCAGCGAATTCCAGCATCCGACAACTCTTAAGGAGTAGAAGTTGCGTCTACAGTCCATTCTGCTATGTCGTGTCTCTAGTATCTGGGATTAAGCTCATGTAGGTGTTTAAGAGAATGTCCAGAAGTGTTAAGGATCCTGTAAGTAAATAGGTCACCTCTAAGACGTCTATACTTTAATGAGTAGAGATTAAGTGATTAAAGGCGCTCTTCATAAGGTGATTTGGTGCATATTTCCGTCATTTTCTTGGGAAACCTACAGGCTCGGGTCCTCCCACAACTTATTCTAGCCACCATGAGTTGCCACGAAAACTGATGGATGGACACGCGTTACACATCCTAACCGTCCCTGCGTCTAATCTCATAGCTTCTTATTCAAATGTCATATGATAAGCAAGTAATGCTTCTACCGACACTAATGGAAGACGAGTAATTCAAAGGCACCCTGTATGGTACTTTAGACTGGTCTACGCACTCGGCTTTTTATTGAGAATATTACTACAGTCCTGCTAAAAATCCCATGAACCCACCTACCACCATCAAAACAATAAGTCTGTATTTGCTGCATATAGAAATTTTATTTTTAAGTATATAACAGTAAGAAATTGGAGTAAAATAGCAATATACAGCAGATGCACGTGGTACATGTCTTCATCGATCAACTGAAATAGAGAATACGGATATTAGTTTAACATGCTTATCTAGAAAGACTAGTGTTTACTTTGAACTTACTGCGTGAGAATGTTATACTGGAACTGTGAATAATGTAGGAATCTAGTCTCTCAGGGCGTACGAAGCACTCAAACTGGAAGACAGTTGTCCCAAAATAATTCGAATATGAAGGTGAGAATTTGCAGGTACTTTTCATCGTAAGGGTGAACATATTCGATAACGGTTGACATGACACCGTAAAAAAACACAAATCTGCGAGTGGTGAATTATGGTCTATAAAAAGGTGAGCTTAATAACAGTTAGTTACCTTTTTACTTTCTGATCATGACCCTTCGGCTTCCTTTTGTGGCCAAAACACCAAACATACACTACACACTGATAGCAGATTTCCGGCTTTTCAATGTTAAGCTTGCTTTAACGCACTACGTAATGCGTATAACCCCTCCATTACTGCTATGTGGCATATTTTTTCATAACAAACCCTCTGCAATAGATTGGTAGCATCTGTGACTTCGTCTATGGTTGTCGGAAGCCTGGGTACTTTCGAAAACAATACTGACATCCCATACTGCTAGGCACTAAGTATTAGTTTGACTTGTTGTGGGATATTTTTGTCCGCAATACTGAAGAAAATTAAAAACCGTAAATTGGTTCCTTTCATTTTGCCGATAACATCATAAAGTACGGTTAGGAATGAACATGCGGACAGTTAGTCACAGGAGGCAGCAACAGTTATTTCAGCTAAGAAAAAACGAACTTCGGCTTTGGATATTTAGAAAACAAGTCAAAACCAAACCGATTTCCATTTTAAAACATAAGACTAACCAGCTTGACTGAAGAATTACATTGACTAGAGTAGAAGCAGTAAAAACCCAAAAAACAATGCTGATTCGAAGTAAATTTCACACCAACATGTGGAACATTACACTAACTGCGGCATCTTAGCACATTGAAACATTAATTACATAGCTACACAAAAGAAATAGCTAAAAGAAGCACAGAACGAAGAAAGCCGGCCGCCATTACGTACAAGGATGGCTGACATAATAATTCCCGCCACATTCTGATTGGTTGCTAAGCTGAAGAGCACATTTACGAAATTGAGTTGCGTTTAATTGCAGCCGATCTACTTACTAATTTGGTTTGCGTAACTACTTCCTTCAAGCACTATATTTATATTTACTGAACTGAATTATAAAATACCAACGTATGCTAAACTAAACAGGTATCATAATTATTGTTTTACCTTCACAGACATGTTATTTAAATTAGTTGGATATAGAAAACTAAGCCTACAAACCAAAAAGCGAACTGTATACCAGTAAAACTTAACAAAGGACAAACGATATTCTTTCCAGTTCGAAGACAACAGTAATTTATGCATCAAAACATAATTTGCAGCAAAAAAACTTTTCTTCAGTAACGCTGTTTATTGGCGGTTTACTTAGAAAACGACTTTTATGAACCTTCTTATGACTTGTTATATTTCCAGCATGTAATACGTGTCCGGCATGACGCAGTCTGATATAGTGAATAAAAATTACGTCTACAGGAGGTCTCACAATGCAGTCTATTTTTTCAATGGAAATTGTATTATAATATAACAAAAATTTAGTGACTACATAAACGTAAACATGACCATTAACCTGGTCTGCGATACATCAAGATTAAAGGACAAGAGTGAGTATAATTCCCCAAGTACTTGGGGCTTGGTAATTCGGTCCATGTGCCTCAAGTACTGTCATTAGCATCACTAATTCACTTGCTAAAAATGGATGGATGGTTTGTATACCATAGACTAGGAGCTTTTCCTCACAAAATAAAGAAGATTTAGTAACAGTGATGCTACTATTACTAACAATAGATACTTCTGAGCGAACTGAATGGTAGCAAACGTTTTCGCGAGCATTCAAGACATTACAAAAACTAAGATATTTAGGTACATTGAGTCCCCGTACGCTTCTGTGACCACGCGCAATAAAACATGCTATTCAGCATGGCATACAGTAACCTTTATCATTTTTATGAGCTTGTGTGTACTGATCGGTTTCTTTGCGCTTGCCTCTTGTCGTTCGGTATGGTTCCAGGTACTTATTGCTGTCCAGTGAGTGGTAGTCCAGACATTTTTGACTGAACCAGTTGTAGTTGATTTGATAGTTACTTAAGGATTCATATATATCGTAGTTTGAGCAAGTGCCCTCATCTCCAAACAGTAAGAATCCTGGATACTAAGAAGGACGTTGGTTGGTCGCAATTTGAAAATAATTAAGTGAAAATTCGAGTCCTAGTAAGAGAAGATCGTCTCAGGAATTGAATAACAATTTAGTTCTGTGGTAATTCAGGGTGCATGAAAAAATGATAGTGCAAGAATAAGATGATAAGCGGAAGCGATTATTACTTACTTACTTACACCTTTTACCCTTAATGGAGTATAAGCCACCGACCAGCATTCTCCAACCCACTCTGTCCTGGGCATCCTTTTCTAGTTTTATCCAATTTCTGTTCGTTTTTCTCATGTCTGTCTCCATTTCTCGCCGTAATGTGCTCTTTGGTCTTCCCCTTTTCGTTTGGCCTTGAGGATTCCATGTGAGGGCTTGACTTGTGACGCAGTTGGGTGATTTTCTCGATGTATTTCCAATCCACTTCCTGATTTCTTCCTCCTCTGGGATTTGGTTCGTTTTCTTCCACAGTAGACTGTTGCTGATTGTGTCTGACAAACGGATCTGAAATATTTTGCGTAGACTGTTATTAACAAACACTTTCATCTTTTGGATCATGATTTTCGTGGTTCTCCATACAGTAGGACTGTAGTGGGACTGGACCATAACCACACAATCCTCAAAGCTGAACACGAGACAACTCGGAAAATAGATATTCATATACTTAACGCGGAGAAATACCAAACGATGGAGAAGACGGGAAGAATGAGTTGAGTTAATTGGGGTTGATCGAATGGCAAGGCTGGGCCATGCAGGCGTGGTCCTAGGTGAATGCTACCTTATATCTTTTATTCAGATTAAATATTTTGTTCTATCTCTAGCCTTACGTTGTTCTACATCATGTATTGGGGACTGTTACGATACGATGAGTTGGTGTAGAAGATGGTATGACTTCTACGTAAGATCTTATAGATTAGGCAGTTATATCATGACAAGTCTAGAATTTTAGGATTAGGTCCATTATTAGCGCAGTACCAGTATCATAGCAGACCATAATTCTACAGGACTGCCTTGATATTCGTATCGAAAATTCTGAATTTAGTGTTGGTTGACAACCGTTTTGAGTTCCAGATGTTCTTCAATTGTAGACATGCTGCTCTTGCTTTGTCGATATGAGCCTTCACATCTGCATCAGATCCCCCATGTTCATCAATGATGCGGCCCAGATATGCAAAGGTTTTTGCATCCTCCAAAGATTATCCGTCAAGTGTGATTCGATTGTTGCATGTTGTGTTGTACCGAGGAATCTTGCTTTTCCCGTTGTGTATGTTGAGACATACTGCTGCTGAGGCTGCCGCTGTCCACTGTATTCCATGCTTGTTGACGTTTTCCTAATCCATTCGATTACCAGGAGAAAGAGAAAAGGTGAGCGTAATCAGGATCAGCCTCTACTTCGAACGAGTTCGTCAACTGCCCTCCGTGCACGATTTTGCAGTTTAATCCATCATAGGAATTTCGTATGCTATTGACTATCTCCACAGGCATGCCATAGTGTCGAAAGGCTTGGGTAGATTGAACGCTCAGGATGTGCCTTTCTCAAACTCGTGTTGGACTTCATGTAAGACATCGCCCTAATTTAGTCCTCTCGGTTTCTGAAATTCACTGCCACCGTGTGAGCTGACCCAATGATCGTGAGGTTTAACAAACGAAGTATCCTGGATAGTCTGAAGGCTTACGCCATGTGATGGTCAACACTATTGCTGCAAATCACGAGCTACATTTTGATTAACACTCACCAGCTTCGGCACTCTATGAAACGCCACATTGATTGGTCCTTTGTTGTTTGCCGATCTTCTAGCGACATCTCTCACAGACCGCAGTTTGTTTTTTTCCCAGCCTGATTAGAGAGGGACACTTAAACGATTGCCACTGAAATGTCGCTGAGATTGTAGTGTTATTGGTTCTAACTACATGATCCTCGAATCTAAACAATGGATCACTGAAAAAATTCATATTCAACATTTAACATGGAGAGAAGGCCAACAAAGTTGAACTCAGCAATAATCGATCGATATGGCATGGTCCAGCCTTGCAGGCGTAGTCATTTTGTGTAACCCACACCCCCACTTTAAACATATCATTTCATCCCCAACCGAAACAATTTTTTTAAAAAGTATAAAACATCACACTGCTGATTGTTACGACACAACCAGTCAAAATAGACAATGATGTGACTTCCACGTGACACCCGAAACAAACTTGACGTATGCGATTTCTCGAGGTCATTGCTGACACCACGTGCTCTACAATACTACTTTATAACAACTATAAACTTAAAAAGTTGTACTGCGTAAATACATAGCACGACCAGAATTCTGACACAATTATGCCGAGATTGAATCTGGTGTGTAATGTGGATGCGATGCCACTTTGGAGATTATTTTGCAGACTGTACTCTGTGTACTACTACGGCACAAACCCAATCATTAACGCGCCAAGACATCTGCACGAATGTACTGTTATTCGCATACTGTCTCTTACTGTTAACAGATACTGGGATCATTTGAAACAGTCGTCAATTTTATTAGTGTTTGATTTCGGGTAGTGGATCCCATAGTCACGTATTCGGTAGACCCTGCGTTGGATTAATGGGATTATGGCATCCAGGTTGGTTGTTCTAGTTGTCTATCAGGAGGGTAAGATACAATTCATATAATAGGAAATGGTTAGGCATTCCAGTATAGTAGTAAAAGCAGAAACTTCTGGTTACTGATGAGAGATTGAGGTCATGTCAAGATAAAGAAATCTCGTAGCACCTCTCCTACATTTGAGTTCGTTTACTGTTAATTTTACAAAAACCTTCAATTGAATATTTAACAGACAGTGTTATTTGAACCGTAACATTTTGTCTGCACTCGTATTATTATTATTAACATGTCTGTATGAACTTGTATGCTTGGTCACATATGACTGCCAAGACACATATCCCTCAGTCTAGATAAAATGTTAGTTGCTTAAGCCGTTTGATGAATCGTTCGCTTTCCCATCTATATACTTAAATGAATATTAATTATTGATTAAACTCTCTATTCAAGTTCTAATTCTTCGCTTTATTCGCTCGCTCACTACCGTACATTACCCTTTTTTAGTCCAATTCCCTTGATTTGTCCCTGGCTTACCTACCGTTGAGATTTATTTAATAAAAGTTATCAGGGTAATTGATATACATAGCCCAAAGAATTATCGCAAAACTAGTCCGCCACAATAATTTATGCTGATTCCCTGTGGTTGTCAGGATGCCTGAATATCTGTGCATCATAAATATCTAAAATATTTCGAAAAGAAACTCAACCGATATGAAATTCTAAAACAATTCCTGCTCATTCAAATGTTTACTGTTTTTATCCCCTGAGCTCATAGGATCTAACTCAACATGTTGGTTTTTTTTGCGCATATATATTCATAAGTTTACAAGATAGAAGACTAACCTACACATATATTTGCAAGTATCCGATTACTCAGCCGATGCAAATCCGCATTAAGTATCCGAAGAATTTGTTATGAGGTGAAAAGATAATAAGAAATGATATTAAACAATTTATGGCATGCCAATCATGAGAAAATTAAGTGGAACACCGTAGTTCGAATGGCAATGAAATAATTAAAACTTACTTTCGCTTATGGCAAACTAGCCTTTCCGTAATAAAATAGACAACAAACCGATATGGTTTTCTTTAAGTAACTTAAGTTTTCCTTCGTTCCATTGTCATATGTGGTTTTTTCCATCAAAGTCGTCAATTTCTAGGTCCGCATCCTCCCCCAACGATAAAACATTTTAATTCTGGTGCATGTGAAGGGTAAAAGCTATGTCAGATTGCTTTTCTCATTGTCCTGCAGAATTCCGGTGTCCAGATAACTTGCGAAATTCTGATGATCGACGTAGACTTTAATATTAAATATGACAAGCCCGGCTTCAAACTTTTATGGAAAGTCAGTTGACATCATATTGACGCTAATAATCGCTTCAAATTGCATTCGTTTGATGGTGTTTTCAACGTGGCTAGTAAAACTATTTCAAACTGTTGAATAATAAATCTATGCTATAAGAAATGTTGTAATTGCTCTTTTGTGTAGACCGCAAACTTGTTCTGTTCATCACTTTATTGTTGGTATCTTAACACAACTGCATTATCATACTGAACTTTCGATTGTTGTAGATAACAAATCTTTCACAGTTGAGTGTGTCGGTTATCGCGTGCCTACTGTCATAAATCAAGACTGTCAAACAATTTCAGCTACTTGACAGTTTTTTTCAATTGCAATAGCACGATATAATTTAAAAGGTTGTTAAAACAACGAGTTCATTCAACGGGATGTCATAAGTCTCAGAATTACGATAATGGAATATTTCGCAACGCTTCATCTCACCTGTATTTCAGTAATATTATCATCTTTATCTGTGCAAAAGCAATATTAAACTTAGCTGCTGAGTATTTGAGTTGTTTGACACAGTATTCTCAACATATAAGTAGGTTTGTAATAAGCTACCTCAAGAGATGAATTATCATTTCATTACCTCTGTGAATGGAAATGTCTTCTGCATTTGTGACTTACCGAAATCGTGAAGTACATAAGTTGAAGTGCTGTAGCACTGGTTCCTAGCCATGCAAACATTGAAGCTAAACGCACACTAGTAAGGAAGATTGAATTATCCGCTGGACACACGGGTAAGGTCGACTGTAATTGAGGTGAAAACATTTGATTCAGGCGGCATGGATTAGTCACTCAGGCGTGGTCTCTCTGTGCACTCTCTTGCTTTTTATATCTAAAATGTCATTCCGTGCACAATATAAACGTGTTCTTGGAAGCAACTAATGACTGTCACATTAGGGTGAGCCAGCATGTACAACGATATAACTTCTTTGCAACATCTTGACCTCTAATATCCCGGTTTCTTCCACATTGTAGGCAGTGAACCTTTTTTCTGGAAAGTCTCAAGAGTAAAAGCAGAAACTATAATTTTCATTGACATCACCTAAGAAGTGTATGTTAAGTATGAATTATGCCGCTCTATAACACCATCTATATTATGTACGATAATCACCTGACTTTTTTGACTGCTCGGGACACCAACTTGATTCCAATGATGTCTGAATGAATCTTCAGTGAGACCATAATTGATGGACGACCTTTGAGCGACTCTAAAGTGACCTTGAGTATGTACACCTACTAAAAATAAATAAGAGTCACAAACCGGTATGAGGAATGAGAATTATGATTTTTTCATTTGAAGGTTGGGGTTAGAAATTAAACATAGTGTTGTCATTACGAAATGACATCAGCTTAAATGTCAAAACGCTATTTGAATGAATGAATATCGCACCGAAATCCAAGAACTGTTATCTTATGTCTGATTGGTTTGTCCATAAATTATGGTCTCGCCGGATTTTCGTCTACCGAAATTAACAGTATCCTACGATCTCTCTGGATTCGCTGATTTATGCATGAGGACGATATTTTCGGACTGTTTTCACCGTATTACTTTTGCACAATGGGCGATAAATGTGGATAAATATTAAAAAGCACAAGCTTAATGGTTTTGTTTCTTGATCTTCACATCACAATGACCTTTACAGCGTAAACTCTGACTCACTCAAGGTCGTGGGCTTTGACTGGTTGTTATATTAGACGATTGTATTAGAAAATAAAATAATAAATAGATAACCTCCATTATGTTAGGATATATACATACATATCAAACGTCTTCATATACTTCATGTTTGCTGTGCAACCCCTCTATTTATTCAGTTGAGGGTTCAGTTCATAAGATTGTATGACAAGATTACAATTTGCTATCCTAAATCTGATTATTTCATCCGCAAATATAGTCTCATCAAATGAATATGTAAATTGCTGTGACTTATCAGGTACCATGTTTAACCCAGTATAGTTTTATTTCTCTGCTTCGAAAAGTTGTGAAAACTGATATTTTTGGAGCGTAAGCCAAACCAATCGAGGAAAGACTTTGGTTGAGCTGTGCTATATCACTAAGTTCATGTCGGATATGCAAATCATCTCAAGATCACGGTCTATATTCCATAATAGGGATATTAGCTAATGTGAAAAATTAATATTATTTCTATGTTCTGGGTTTTCATCACCAATCGACTTCAGATATAATCCAAGGACTATAAACTCCATTTTATCGACCCACTTCTTATCATATTATTATCTTTCTGTCTTCTAATTGGTTGAACGGGTAAAATTCCCAAGGTCTTACGACAGCACAGCTTTGTAAAGACTTTATAATTAGACTTCGCGTAGTAAATAATTTCCGTGAATGCTTCCTCTTTGTTCCTGCAGTGACCAGCTAACAGAGGTTTTCTAACCTTTCAACTATGCTTTCCCAATATCCACTCATATAATTGTAACTTTTCCAAAAAGCTACGATTCACTTGTTATCTGTGTGAGGATCTAGGCAAAATACCCTCCATGTCCACCGACCCGGTTAAAGCCCAGGACATTCGCTTGTCATCCTCTCATTTTCGTAAACAACACCCACTGCGAGAAGTCGGTGAGTAGGACTTCCTTGGTAGTGGTTGTATACACGTGGCCATGTGAGAGCATTTCAAGAGGGAGTTGACTTTCCCCACTCTCGGCCGTATCAAAGCATTTGGGGGCAATTATGTACTATATATGATGGTAAATTACTCTATAGAAGAGTTAATATGACTACATAAATACTCCGCTTATCTCACCTATTGCAAAAGTTAAATACCCGTCTGCCTAAAAACGACAAGAATGTAGATCTGTTAATCATCAAGTTCTAGGACCGAATATAAACATCAGCTTCTATTATTCGATCATGGTTGAGTATACGATATTAGTGTTAGGTATAGAGTGCTAAGTGAAAATGATGATTTTATTAATATGAGGTGGTCATAATGTGAGATAAGTGGGTCATCTGGTATAACGGTTATCATATGAGTAGATTAATAAAAGCTAAGAACACT
Organism: Schistosoma margrebowiei; assembly: GCA_944470205.2. Lineage (NCBI taxonomy): Eukaryota > Metazoa > Platyhelminthes > Trematoda > Strigeidida > Schistosomatidae > Schistosoma > Schistosoma margrebowiei. The sequence goes on along the minus strand of CALYCG020000014.1, from coordinate 2,386 downwards.
CAAATAAATATTTGGCATCAGTCCATAAAGTCATAGAATGTTATTCCGAATTGCATAGAGAGATTCTGGCTTCGTTGTTAGAGTATTCACAAGAATAATCATGATATAAGTTCAAGAGCCTTACTTGGCATGCATTAAAATCAGTCTCTTTAGTACAAGTGCATTCATTATTTACCAACTCTTATATCTGGGACATACTATTCTATAAACATCATTCAGTTTTCTTTGTATCTTTTTTGTCACTTTTACTGTAATTAACTTGTAAGTTTTCCCTCGTGTTAACACAAAGTATTTCAAAATAGGTAGATACTTATTTGCGTTAGATTTCCTGTCATTATTTGTTCGTGTATTTTCTACTCAAATTACAAGTATATTTCTCAGTATTTGAATGAATTTAACTCCAACAATCATACATTTCTCATAACAAACGTGAAAATTTAAAACTAGTAGCCGTTTGTCGAATCAAAAGTACACTAATCTTCCAGTTAAGGAAACTGCTCTTTAGAGTTGTGGTGTTTTTTTATTACTATTACTCTTGTTTCTCACAGCAAAATCTAACGTACTCATCTAGTAATAAGTAATTAAGTGCTACTCGTTAACTCTACGAAGGTTTGTGTACTAAGTAAACATGTATTAACCATACTACCCTATTAGTTAAATTAGTATAGTTAAGGTGATTTTAAACCTGATCCATTGATTAAGAATCGAGATGCTAGGCCACTGGCTCGTTATTTTACACTTACTATTGTAGATATGAAAATAACCCATTGTATCATTGAATAAAAATAAAGAGAATTCGGCGAAGAAAACTTTCTTAACGACATAAAACATAATTATGTAACCACGACAAAGTTCATCAAGTACTTATTAAACTATGCATACAAATCTTTCTTCGTGGGGGTTTTCTGAATGACTAGCTTTATAAAGGTTTTTACACTTACATTTTATTTCTTTTTTATTACAGATGACTCACATATTTGCTAAAGGATAACATGAATTCGAGTTATTTATTTAAATTACCGTTTACATGTCCATCACAGTTCCCTATCTTCACACGTTCAATTATCAGCGTGGTGTTTTTTGGGAGCGATCATTATTCATTACCTCATTTACACGCCTTGGAAGAGCGTCAATCTCAGCATAAAGATATTCGATTATTGTTTGTGGTTACTACCTCGGATAAAACTCCTGTTAGATATCATTGTATTCAGAATAAAATAGGTTTGTATACCACACAAATCTTTTTCCATGGTTGCAAATGAAACCAGTACCAAACAATTTTATTGATATTATTTTGAAATAATTTTTTCTGATAAAATTTTTTACTTTTTATCTAACCCATTTGCCAGGTACAGGTTTATCTACTAGGCATTAAACTTAACTATTTGTATGAAGGCTAGTGATTATATTGCATAGCTACCTAAATTGAAGTAGTAGTGCAATTCGAACCTACAATTAGTCATTATTCATGAAGCTTACGTTCATTAATGATTGGTTTCCCATAAAACTCAAGTTTCATATTAGGTTGTTAACTGAAGGCACTTGATATCAATCCCTGAGCCTGGTGTTTTCATAAGTTGAAACTTGTTCCTGCTGGTGTATCTCCTAACGAATACTCTCCGTGGAATATTTCTCTGTGACCTAGTGTCAATGATGGAGATGTTACATTCAAGCTATCTAATTTCAACACACAATGTAAACCATGTACCTTTAGAAATTCTAGACTATCTTATCTTAACCATAAGGTTTGTTATAATATACCATCATAGTTTTATTCAAGTCTTGTATAATTAGAACGTTACTCACTGTCGTTTGAACATATTAAACAGTAATACCATAGATCTATGACATTTCTATTCACTATAACTTTTCGTTAACTCACGAAGAGTAGTGAAATGATATTTTGTTGAAATAATGACATACAATCAGTAAGAATTATAAGCAATGCATATTCATATACAATGCTAGAATTACTAACCGTTTTAGTTTCTTCACATAGCTTAAATAATATTACTGAGGTAGAAGTGTATATTATGATTGTTTAGTTTAAATTTAGTTGTCAGGATGGATTGGTAATCATGTTCTAATCCATTTACCACATACAGATCCATGTGCTCAACTTTAAGCTACACTTAAAGTGCGAGAGCTAATCGCTCAGGCTTTCGACCTTTAGCCACTAAGTCCTTGGTTTGAACCCCATTCTACCTACCTAGTTTTAGGTGATTGATTAATATCATTACCCCTCGTGTTTAAAATGTGGTTCGTACTTCAGCGAATAAGAATAAAAAATGATTTATACTACCCGGTTGTCCAAACCAAAGTAAGTGAAGTGGGATTCGAAGCTCCAATGTAGTGGTCCAAAGTTCAATACCTTAACCATTACCCT
>CALYCG020000013.1:0-24733 GCA_944470205.2 Schistosoma margrebowiei | reverse complement strand
AAAACCGATATCTACAAGCACAAGATTGACTAGAGTAGAGATCATGCTACTACAATTATGATAAAATATCGCATCTGGTCTTAACATAAAAGAATCTATTATAGCAACAATTTCTGGTTAGATTTAAAACTGAATACTAGAACCTTCTTGAATATAAGTGAATAAAATATGAACTGTGAGAATAAGAATTTGAAGTCAATTGTCGTATCGTAACACTTCACTTTGTATTTTAGTGAGCATTTTCGCCAGCAGCCTGAAATATGTTAGTACATCCATGAAAATGAAAGCTTAATGCTAACACATAATTTCTTCTGTCCTACGAACAGGAAAAAAAGTTTACAAAGAATGACAATCTTGTTATTCCCTGAATATGTCTTAAGTATTTAGTTCAACTGAGTTACTAAGTACAGTTATGTGTATCTACACTATGATTTGAGAACGTGCTAGAAGTGTCATCTGAGAAAGGTATAATTGGCAGATAGCATATAGCACTTTGATGATCAATTGCAACACATAACACTGAACTCATCATTAAAATTACTTTATATTATGATTAATTTCATTTTATATGAAAATTATATTTGAAATAATCTCAGCGATTAAAATTTACAATAATTCCAACGTTTCGTCCAACAAACTTGTCTGAACTTCTTCAGGGTAATAATCAAAATCATCAAAGAAATATATATATAATGCTTAACAATCAAATCAAATCTTTATTGTGCTAATCCGATCATATTTGGATGTTGACCTTAGTAAATCGGACAACATAAGTCAGTTATATGCGAATCATATGAAAAGATCACAGTGTGAAAATAAATGAATGGATGATTGTGTGTGTGTGTGTATGGAATTAAAAACTATATGGAATTCAAGAATAATATCGACATTTTCCATATGGAAGAGGATGAAATGATGACAAATTTTGATGTATCTTCCTTATCCCCTACCGTACCAGTTAATACAGCATTGGATATTATTGTTGTTTAAAATCTAACTCAGATTCAAATTTACGATGCCCGTTAGATTTATTCAAAGTTATTAAGTGCTCGGAATTGTGTTTACGATCCACCTTATTAAGACTTCGAGGAGAACTTTACAAACAGAACGAACGTACAGCAATGGGTTCACTAGTTTCTCTGATTGTAGCGAATTTATTCATGCATTTCCTAGAAACCAGTGCAATTGTGGTGAACAAGAACACGAGTGGGACAATCGAATGTACATGACACGAAATTACAGAGCATCTCAATAAAATCTGAGAACCATATAGTTAATCGTTAATTTGCAAAATATCAATACATCGTCTTGAACTTCACTGTTCTTTTTGCAAATATCAATTCATGGTCTCGAATTTCATTGTTCATGTATTTTCATACCGATTGCGTTCCGTTTCCGTTCTTTCCTTGTCGATCTTCTGCTGAAATACATTTTATGCCTGAACACCGTTATATACTACTTATATGGATATAAATAATCCACACCACACGATCACAAGATGTGTTTGTCCATCAGAAGTTTGGTTACGACATGTAGATAACATTTTTATTATGATTAAATTAAATAGTTTAGAAGAATTGTTTGAAAACGTAAACAGCATTTCAGATAGCATCAAGCTAACAATGGAAATAAAGTCCAATGACTATAAACTAGCGTTCCTCGATTGTTTGGTTGAACGAAGACATAATAATAAGTTGAAAATAAATCTATTCAGAAGATTAACACATTCTAAGAGATACTTATGCGTATTGTACGAAAGTCACAGTTTTAAAAAGTTTAATTACCGGGAGTATTAATCTCATTACAGATAAGGAAGACCAACAGGCTGAATTTATTGAAGCTTTGTCTACGCTTAGGGATAGCAGTTAATCTAAATAGTTTTCAAAGATTATTACAAATGAAAGAAAAACTAAACTAGACTGTATACCGAAAGATTGGAAGTCCACCGCGGTCATCTCATACCGTAGTGAAACATCGGAAGAAATCAAGAGGATTCTATGTGAGCATGATATAAGTGCATTTTCGGGCTTGTGACACCATAAGATCAGCATTAGCGAAGGTTGAGGATAGATTTCAAAAGGAAGAACAACAGAATGTTGTCCATGAGATCGACTGTCATGCAGCGTATATGGGAGAAACTGCAAGACAATTGAATGTGAAGTCGAAGGAACACAAAACGTGTTTCAAAAATGCTCCCCAATCCTCGATTGATCTAAAGAAACTTGAGAATAGGTAGGCGATAGCGTTACATATGTTGGAAACAGGATACAAGATTAATTTTGAAGGGACCAAAATACTTCAGAAAGGTTTTAACACTCATAACGAAACATTGACAGCAGAAGCGCTATATAAATAGGCACATAAGAACAGCCGGAACAGAAAGGATGGTATTCAACTAGCAACTACTTTGAGATAATCTTTCACAAGTAATTGGGCCCTTTCTCTACATCAAAACTTGTCATCATTTCATCCTCTTCCATATGGACAATGTCGATATTATTCTTGAATTTCATATAGTTTTTAATTCCATACACACACACACAATCATCCATTCATTTATTTTCACACTGTGATCTTTTCATATGATTCGCATATAACTGACTTATGTTGTCCGATTTAATAAGGTCGACATCCAAATATAATCGGATTAGCACAATAAAGATTTGATTTGATTGTTAAGCATTATATATATTTTTCTTTGATGATTTTGATTATTACCCTGGAGAAGTTCAGACAAGTTTGTTGGACGAAACGTTAGAGTTATTGTAAATTTTAATCGCTGAGATTATTTCAAATATAATTTTCAGATATAATGACTTGTCTGTATTTGGTGCTTAATCGATTTCAAACCATTCATCCTAATATTGACGAATATTTGTATAAATTATTCGATTTTATTACACCGAGTATCACTATTACATCAGAACTTAAATGCACGTATAAATTGGCTTTATTGTATACCGACAGAATTAGACAAGACTACTAGACCAATGTAACCTTGTCTCTAAACAAATTAATCAATAAAGAATAGAAAATTATCATCATACCAATGACTGACTGACTATAATCACAGCCCCCAAATGCCCTGGTAAGGCCGAGAGTGGGAAGAGTCAGCTCTCCTTCTTCAAATGCTCTCACATGGCCACGCGTATATAGCCTCTGAGAGTAAAGTCTTACTCACTGCCTTCTCGCACCACATGTGTTGTTTACGAAATTGACAAGACGAAAAGCGAATGTCCGGCATTTTAACCGGGTTGGTGAACGTGGAGTCCACCTAGGAGAGTTGGAAGACCCTCATTCCAAACCAATGGTGCATATGGGCTCCAGCATCCTAAGGGAACAAATGGCGTATGAACCAATTGTTGGTCACCGGTTACCATGGGACTGCATCTCCTTACGTTACTCCACTGCCTTGTGGATCAGACCTTCAGGTCGAAGGCTCCGGGTGTGGCCCCCTAAGAAAACCACCTGCTTCGGTTTAGGCACCTGGGCAGTATCACAGCCCTCACACATATCAAATGAAATTTGTGTGGCGCATATGTATTTGGTGCCTCCTTGTATCAATATCTATGTGTTGAAATAAATAAATAAATACAGAAATACTTTAGAAAATGCTTAGGTTCATAGTTGCTTTTTTTACAATTAACTAACGCGAATAGAAAAAAAACTATCAATGAAATCTTTCCATTATTTTGAATCTACACTAGCTAACTAACTAATGATAATACTAATAACAATAATAATAGTGATATTTATAGATTTAATGTAATGCACAATTCTTAGCTGACTTACACAAGAACTATAAACAATTGGTAGACTAAATCAAATGATTTAGGAATTCATTATAATTATAAAATTTAAAGCCTTACAGAAACAGTGACGAAAATAATAAGACTTGAATATTGTGTTAGTTGTTGTTGGTATAGTTGTGACAACCTCACAAAAATACACATAAGTTTATGTATTAAATAATGACTGTAATAAATAGAATGAGATTCAAACTCGTGATTACATGGTTGAACTCCAAGTAACTCGAGTAAAAAAAAACAGAGACAATTAGATAATATTTTCTAATAGATAGTAATGGGTTATATCATTGTTACAAAGGATTTGCATGATCCCATTGTTGATAATCTCGATTGATTTTCGATCAGTCGTTATTTTATGACATGTCATTTTAGAATAGTCAGATATGTGCAGCATAAGATTTAACACGTGTACATAATTTTAAGTTGCAATATCACATTAACACACCTAAATGACACTGTCAGGGAGAATCCCAGAGTAGTAGATGTATTAATGTTATTAGCGGAAATACAAAAGACATAGAGACATAGAGGATATTATTCATGAAGGAAATATGGACTGCTGAAATAAAAAGGTATATAAAGTAGTTTAGAAAGGTAAAACTTGAAAGAAAACAAAGAGTGAATGCACCTGCACCATTGTAGCTAACAAAGTTATCTAGAACGTATGTTCTATTATGTATAGAAAGTTTCCCTGCCAGAATGATCGGTAGAAAATGTCAAAAATGGAATAAATCGAACCCTTTCTAATCATGATATGAAAATCATACTCTTTGAACAAGTTACTGACTGTCTTAACTTAGTAGCTCAATGAAATAACGTGTTAGGCTTTTTAAGTGAAAGGCAATGGGTCCGAGCACTAGCATGAACACCAGTATTGAGATGAGGTAAATACACCCTATCGGTTAGTTCAAAATAAGAAGAAACGACACGCAATCAGAATCCCATTGCTAGACATAATTTATCTATTTTACTGATGGGTTGTATATTTTTTTTCACTTAGTGAACAAATCATAATGAAACACCAGATTAAATGCTAAGTATATACATAAACTCTCCACTATTTTCAGAAAGTATGAAACGATATTTTGTGCTCATAGTAGTGAAATGTCGAGCACACTGAAAATAAAAGGACAATTAAGTGTAAAGTTCCATATTGAAAGACAAAAACGTCAACATGCTTTTTGTGGACAGATTACCATGCAAATTGCAAACATGAAACGCAAACATACAATAAAATCAACAAGATTAAAAGTATTTTAATCACTAACCTGTAGCATTTAATCACTAAATCTAGATCAATATTATATGAATCAGCAAATGGTTTCCCATTATCCAGTGTTTCCAAAGACTAAAACAATAAGGAGATTGGATAGAAATAAACATATGTAATGGATATTGGTTACATGAATAAAATAAGAAATTAACTAACCATAGAATATGCACATTCAAGTACTTCGACCAACGTAGAGGTTCGGTGTCGAAGTTTACTAGTTCACATTTACACACTTTAAAATAACAGGGAAAGAAAAAGAACAGTATTGCTGAGAAAACAAGACTGACTGACTGACGGAAAAACCTGATTGTCTGACCAGGTTTTTCACATCCAAGAGCTTGCTTATTTTCTTGAGAAATTATTATGATTAGACCATGTGATCTCTTCCTGTATAACCTATCTATCAGTGATTTATTCATCTTGTCAACAACCTAAACGAGCTTAATGAAATCAAAACACCATATCCAGAACAGAAGAAGAAATAGGTAAACTCAGTAATGTCCAGAACCTGGAAGCTGAAGAATGAAAATATCTGCTCCAGTCTGATCAAGTCATGACATTTACGATCTTTAATTATTACTGTCATTTTTACAATAACGAAATATCTCATTGCACATAGCACATAATACTGAACTGCCTTGTTTGTTTATCGATTAACTTTTAGATTATGTGAGTCTTTAGAAAATTAGTAAATAAACTATCAGAAGAAGCATCCAATGAAAAACTATGATATAAATGCATTTTCGATTAACCATGGTGCATTTTAGAAATACTGCTCATTCACCATCAATAAATTCGTAAGGAAAATCACAAGTAACATATAAATTTTAGTACATTCAAAAATTTGAAGGCTGGGAACAGAAATCAATTTGTTTCAACTCCATTCAACTGTACACAGTAACTTGAAAAGTTATTGCTAAGTGTACAAACGCTTACAGCCAAATAAACTCTGTCACGTTCAATAAGATCAGCCAGTTTGTGAAGTAATACACCACGATGTGATGCATCCATGGTACGCCACTCAGAACCAAATTCGAAGGCTTTACGAGCTGCTTTAACTGCTTTATCTATGTCAACCTGTATGAAGAACGAAACGTAGAGAAGTAAAAGTTTAGTAATTAAAAGCAAAAGTATAATCATCACTTTAACATTAACACTAGTGCTTATAAATACATGTTTATAGGTATCAATGCCAAGCTTGTACTTGATAGCTTAAAATAAATTGAGTATTGGGTAGAAAGTTAGTCGTAAATATATTTTTGTTATATCCCAATGTCAGAAATGTAATTTTTCTATTCATTTAGATATATCAAATATATATTTATTATAAATACTTGGTTAATTAAGGCCCAATTAATGAACCTTTACAATAAGCTAATAAAATTAAAATAACGTCATCATAGAACAATATTTTTCCAAAATAATACATCAGACAGTTTAGAAATAAACTGTATTCAATAAGTCTTTCTAACACTGCATAAATTAAAAATTTGAGAGATTATAAACCATTTACACCAGAATTGAGAAAAAGCATAATATCAAGATGAGTGGTTGAAAGCAATTTTATAACCTGCAAGCAAAAACTGGTCACCATAACAAAAAATCTAAATGTAGTAAATACATAACTAGTACGTCGATCAATCTTACGCAGTAGTCGTGGCATAAAAAACACTAGGGTTAACAACCGAATCAAAAGCTCAACTCCGGTATAAAGGTTTATATTCAAAGGACTACACAAGAACATACACTAGGGCTAGTGAAGGGCAATGAAATAAATAAAGTGTCACTTCATTACAATTAAAGGTTTTATGTAGTCGCTATCTGTTAAAAACATCAAGTAACACTGACAAGTTAATAAGCTGAAAAGTAGCAGATATATATATATATATATATATATATATATATATATATATATATATATATATATCATGAACAACGTATCTATCATCTATTAATAGAAATCGAGCTGGTACGCCCGATAGTCCGACGTTTTAACCAGGTTGGTAAATACGGAGGATCCAACTAGGGGAATTGGAAAACCCTGGTTCCAAACCAATGGTACACATGGGTTCCAGTATCCTGAGGGAACAAATGGTGTATGAACCAATTATTGGTCACTGGTTATCATGGGACTGCACCTCCTAACGTTGCCTCACTGCCTTGTGGACCAGACCTTTAGGTCGAAGGGTCCGAATGTGGCCCCCTAAGAAAACCACCCGGTGAAGTCTGGGAACCCGGGCAGTATCACAGCCCACATAACAATCAAGTGACTTGAGTGGCACATATGTATTCGGTGCCCCTTTGTGCCAATATTTATGTTCAAATAAATAAATAAATATGAAGGTCGTCATTTTTATAAAAGGATGGTTATAACCGAATGGAATTAGATGTCATGCTGAAAGAAATACTTTTTTCATTAACCAAGGATTAGCGACGGGCAGAATGGTTATATATATTATAGATACCGTTTATATAAGTCATATAACTTAACATGATTAGTGATCATTCGCCAAGATATATGCACTCATTAGTTCAAAAAGTTTAAAAATGAAAAATTCTGAAATACTAAAGGTAGACAAGCGTTACCTTATCACCTTCCGAAACTTGACATATTACTTTACCAGTTGCTGGATTTATAGTGTTGAAGGTTTTTCCACTAGATGACTCAACCCACTCATTGTTGATGAAAATCTAATTTAAACTTCAGGTTACACTTCATAAATCAAAATATACCGAGTTTCGCTTTATTTCTGGCTTCAAAATAGGCTCAACTGTAGTACCCAAGAATTTACGTATATTCTTAGTAATTGCCTGAGCTCCCAAAATTTTTGACCCGGAATACAGGAAGAACATTTTAAGCTCCCTTCTGTTATACGATTGTTAGAACCTGGAAAAAATAAACTTCATTGTTAGTTAGAACAGTAGCTGGTTATCAGTCATACGTAACATTATCTTAAAAGCTTCCGATAGTTTAAACTACCACAATTGTGAAATAATTTAAACTATGTCAGGTTGTGATACTAGTGTCTATAGTAATCTGGATGACTGAAATTATTATTCCGGAGATTACACATTACCCGTACATGTGCGGTTTAGTCATTTTTGTAGTTGTTCATTTTATATACATTGGTGTGAAGCCCTATCAGATGCTTGGGAGTGACTTCGGAGTAAATCCCTAAGTGAGATCTAAATATGCAGCGGTCTAAGTCTAGCCTTGTGATATGTTGTGTGTTGTAAGAGCATGCTGCTCAGCTGAGCAGCGTACGCTTACAAGCACATATACATGTGAGGGGATTTAAAGAATAGAACAAGATGGAAAGTTAGTCAACAACACATTAAGCACTTAGAGATGCACCTACACCCTGCGGTAAAAGCGACAAATCATAATCACTTAAGCATGAGATTAGATATTCGGCTCAATAGCATTACCTGCAGTTAGGGGATGAAGGTCAAACACCCGTAAAACTATTGGTGCTTTAGCCTCGGTGTTTATATACCCATCCCGAAGCGGTAAGTTCAAGATGATCAAACTTAAATGTTGTAAAAATGTTCATTGCCCATAATTTTTTTCAATCATGTTACTTTTCCAGAAGCATAAACAACCAACCAGGATTCCTCACCCAACGCTGTTTTCAGGTCTTATTTTCAGTTACTCTCAAGTTCTGTTCACTCTTTTGATATCTACTTCCGATTCCCGGCGGAATGTGCCTTTTCTCCTTTTGCCCAGAAAATTCCAACTCAGGACATGTCTCGTGGTGTAGTTTGAGGATTTCCAAAAAGTGTGTTTCGTATAACAATAGCGTCTTTTTCTGATTTTCTCTTCAGCTGGAAGTTGGTTTGTTCTGTTACAATAGGCTATTGTCGATGGTGTCTACCCAACAGATATCTTGCGTAAGCATCTGTTCCTAAATATTTGTACCTTTTTGATGATGATTGTGAGAAATCCTCAAGATTCACCCATATACAATTTAACTGTCTTGACATTCGTATTGAAAATTCTGTCTCTATTGTTGGTTGGCAGTTGTTTTGAGTTCAATGTATTATTCAACTGTGAGAATGCTGCCCTTGCTTTGCCAATCCATACCTTTACAGCTGCATCAGATCCTCCTTGTTTATCGATGATTCTACCCAGGTGTGTGAAAGTTCCCACCTCTACCAGGACTTCTCTATCAAACGCGCCTTAGTTGTTGCTAGTTGTGCTGCATTATATGATCTTCCTTTACACTTGTATATGTTGAAACGAACCACTGCAGAGACTAATTCTACACTGGATGAGTTCACTTACATTTGATATAGAAGGGCTAGTTCATCTCAAAAGTCTACATCGTCTAGCCTCATACAGGGTATACATGGCATTCCGTGTTTTCCCCCGACATGTGGAGGTTTCCTTAATTCAGTTAACCATCGGAAAAAAAGAGGGATGACGAGAGTAAGCAGCCTTGTCTGACACTAGTCTTGCCTCGGAACGCGTCTGTTAGATGTCCTCTATGCATGACTTTGCATTGTAGTCTATCGTAAGAATTCCGTATTACGTTGACAATGGTGTGGTGAAAGGTTTTATAAGGTTTTCCTCTCCACTCAGTCAAATGCATACTCATAGTCAAGGAAGTTGTATTGTGACGAGTTCCGTTCACGATTCGGTCATAACTTGATCGATCCTTGGGGTATCCTTCTTGTTTATCTCGAAACTGAGCGTCTACCGAATCTCTCACTCGGTTCAACAACACTCTGTTAAAAGCTTCACCTAGTGCTGATAGCAGTTTGGTCTCCTCATAGTTCCCACACTTACCAAGGGCCTTCAATATCTTGGTAGGGTATCCTTCCTTCAGACCTGCTGTTACTTGTTCTTCTATAGTGGTACTGGATCTCAACAACACGATTCTTGAAGCCGAATGCAGGATAAGTTTCAAACTTATAGAGAAGGTCAGAGACGGTATACGCCTGAATACTTAATCGGTATGGCTCGGCTTGACCACGCAGGAGTGGTCATCATGTAACCTACTCCTCTTCTTATCAAATATATCATTTTATGCTCAGACGAAGTGTGTCCTTCAGAGGTATTAAACATAATAATGTCAACTATAACGATAGGAGAAGTCGGTATAGAAAATGATGTGACTTCCACTTAAGATATTATAGATTAGGTAGTCATATCATGACGAATCTACGATTTTGGAATAAGGTCTATTATTATGGTACTAATACCAAATTAGACTATAGTACAACGGTAATGGGTCCGACTAAATTTGAAAGTAGTAACATTTTTTAATGTGATTAAGAAATTTTTCGAGTTGTTCTTTTTTAGACTGTATTTTACTGAGATCATCATCCTATCTTATATATCGGGTACATTTTACTACATGAAGACAATTTTGACGAACATTTACCAGTTTTTCATGCATATCGTGGACTTCGTTTCCTACATATCTTATATAAGCCCCCAGTAATTGAAAATGACGCGTCTTTATCTCTGGATTATACTAATTAAAATATTAACATTTAAGTGGCGCTACTCTCTCATGTAATAACTGAACAACTTATTTTTGAAAAAAATTATATACTCATAGTCTTTGATCCTAGTATTAACCCGGTCAATACTTAATAAGAACTATGTACTCAGATATCCGTTTGTTACCAAACTATCTAGCCAAAATTAATGGTAGATTTAGCCAATTAGCACCCCTAACACATAGGTGAGGTCTTAATACTGATAAAAATGTTGAACGAATCACCAAAGCTGAATGTATTTTAAAGTTTGTGCCTGAAAAAGTGACGGAAAGAATGGTGCCACCTTACAATGCAGTTTCATACAGTCTCCCTGATCACACACACTAAAATAAGGGGTATTTGCCTTAGAGCATGGGGTATGGTGAATGTCATCTGCCAAGTCATCCAACTTAGAAAAAAAGTCGGATAGATCGATATGCCCTGTTCTGTTTAAGTTTAGCTGTTGTAATGACGTTAAACAATTTATTAATTCGAGCAAAAGCATTAACTCATTAATTCCATACAAGAGCACAAAAGTCACTCCAGACCTAAAGCCCTGTCATCGTCGTGTAAGAAGACGTGAAGCGAAAGGATTACATGATGGTGTTATAGTAAGTAACGTTCTATAGACAGTTTTCAACACAGTAAATAGGATAAAGCGCACGAACAATAAGCATTATATCACTGCACAACTGATAGATCACTCTGTAGATCTAGATGAGTCTGCGGATCAGAAAACGTCGGATAAGATACGGATTCCAACTGTCACCAAAAAGCACAACAACATTTCTATTTTCGGCTGTTTGAGCAGTAAAGTACATAAAAGTGAACCATGTGACGACACTAGTTTATCTAAACGTACTCCACACGATGGCTCAACTGAACTTGAATTAATCTGAAAAAGACAGAAACTCGACAGCTCTGATAAAAAAGAATGGGGAGATAAAGTCCACGATACAGAATAGGGAATTACGCAAGACTGAACCCAACTGTCATTTCGGTCATCCGACAACAATGAAGAGGTTCTCCTCATTAATGTCACATAACTTGCCGTCAACACCTCTAAATTTCAAAACTTATCGTAGGCCTGAGTGTAACGACTCCTTTTATACGCAGACCAATAAAAACTATCAGAGTACCGATCAATCCACTCACCCCATAAAGCCTGAAACCGTTAATAAGCATGGTGATAATAGGTTTCGTACCCCACAGCTATATTCCTCAAGGTCACAATTGTAATTACTCTGAGTAAGAGAGCGTTCTATATGTTTTAGTAACAACCCACTACACAAGAACGGCTCCCGTATATAATAACAGTCGTGACTACTTCCATTCAAGTGCAGTAGATCCTTCTCATGTTCACACTAACGCAAATAGCAATAACAGAGGCTACGAATTTAACCATCAAGACTATTTTGCAAATGACAGTACACTTCACAGTCGGCCTGCACCAGATTTTTTGGAACAGAGCTCCTAGTGGCACCTCTCTTGAAGCATATAGCCCAATTCATTTCAAACCACATGCAGAACATTAACTTGCTTACCCCGTACGGTTTCGATCAGAGAGTACTACCACCCTTTCCTCATTTGATATATCTGTAGTGACATTGGACCATAACCACACTATCCTCAAAGCTGAATACGAGATTACTCGGAAAATAGGTATTCAATATTTAACGCGAAGAAATACCTAACGATGGAGAAGGCGCGAATAATGAGTTGAATGAATTAGAGTTGATCGAACGGCATGGCTCGGCCATGCAGGCGTGGTCTCTGCTGAATGTTACCTTATATCTTCTATTCATACTAAATATATTGTTCTTTCTCTAGCCTAACCTTGTTCTACATCATGTATTGGTAATTGATACGATACAGTGAGTTGGTGTAGTCGATGGTGTGACTTCCACGTAAGATCTCATAGATTAAGCAGTCATATCATGACAAGTCTACAGATTTAGGATTAGGTCTATTATTAGAGCAGTACTAATAACATAGTAGACCACAATTCTACATTGGTGAGCCCAACTAAAGAAACGCAACCTATTATTGCTAACACCTTAACCTTCTCAATCGGTTTTTTATTTTTGTAAACCCAGTATTCTAATAGTCCTTTGATTAATGGTCACATATATTATCGTAATGTTATATCTATTAGTTCACATAACTTACTAGCTCAATCGATAATAAAAGTTGATCATCTATATCAACTAATTAGCTTTGATGGTTTGTTAACAAGCTTTAATAGCATTTACCTACTTCAGCGACATAAACTTGTTTAAACATCAAGCTCTAGCAAACATGACCTGTAAATAGCGTAAATATACATTGGCTAACAATGCAATCAAGGATTGAATAGTTATCTGGATCTAATTCTTAGTGTTTCTTCGCTTAACACCTCATCCTGTTTTAAACTATGCTTTATCCTTTTCTTCCGACCACTGCCTGCCTAATTTCATATTCTCGAGTTCCATTGCCAAACAACAAGGATGACACTTCTCTAAAAACATACGGTGAGTTTCAGCCATAAGTTTCCTGCAATCATAAGGTCATTTTAGATGGCTCGTTCAATGGCTGACACAATTATCTGGATTCATTCGATTGTTTTGATCTGAGCGAGTGGCAACAGCATCAAGCACCCTGGAATTAATTGCCATACAGCATGTTTTATTGTGGATACTTTTGGATCGTTACTCCTCACGAATGGCGTTATATATGTCGTCCACTGAATAATCTAATTTTCAAAAATAATCCAGGCGAGTTCAACTATTTTACTGGATGATTTTTCTGTACTTAATATGTATATGTTTTCCAGTTGTGTTTGCCACATATTTATAATTATCTTTAGGCTAAATGCAGTAACTTCTTATAGAATGTTTATAACGCATCATATTCCTGCCTAAAGTTTCACAAGCAGTCTAAACTTTAAAATTACTTGTCTGGTCATGTTCATTATTTTTAAATCGTCATATACGTCAACAACCTGCATGTTAACCTGGTTCATACATACGTTACACTATATCTCCATGTCTTCTAAATTTAGAAATCATCTGGATCGCCTCTAACATTTATTAATAAACCCATCATAGTCGTTGTTGCTAATCGTATTTGGATTTATGGATTGGTTTATCATATTAGCAGTCTAAAATGCAAACATAATTTAGATAATAAGATTAAAAATTTAGGTACTATCAACTGCACTAGTAAAATTACTAAATCCCTAGGTAACTGTTGGCTAAACAAAATTTTAAAATCAAAACTCCGTAGCCTACTAGAATTAACATTAAACAAATATTTATGAATTGAAATTTATAATTAAATTAGGCGTCTCGGATTCTTTAACGTTATAAATTTCTGATAATTTTGAATCACCTAAAACAACAATGCCTATTTTTCCACTGGCCAATCCTCAATCAACACTATAACTAATTAAAATAATAGTTTCAGGATATCTTCATAAAGCATTGTCATGACTTGAAAATCACGTAATATGATTGATAAAATTAATGAAACTATTAACAAAATAGGTCAGCAAATTGACTTATAATTATCACTAGTGTTGTTTTTCTTCATTCACTACAGATGATTACAGTATGTTTCTCTATCAGTTGCTCATTCAGTAAATATCTCAAAACCTTGTCAGTCTAATTGATGGTTTAGCGACACAATCATGCATGCGAATAATCAGTATAAGCAGTCGAGCAAATCTCCTGCAAACTGAAAACATTAATGTCGAATTTACCCCAACACTGACTAAGGTTCAAGCTATTATCATAGGCATGAGTTGGGAGTGTACTCCCCTTGGTTACAACTTATGTTCTCCCTGATAATCACATGAGCATCACTCACTATTAATCATCTTGTAAAAAATTATTTAGCCAAATACACCTTGCAGCACCACATCACTTAGTAATATGACACATAGGTTTAACTAATTTCGATAACTTATAACCACTATATTTCAATTAAACCGTGTTCCGCCTTATGATAAACTGCATACTTTCAACTAACTTGTATACCCAATCAGCCGGCAAGTATAGATATAAATAAATAGTCTGCCGCAGATCAGAACATTGAGTCTAGAGCATGTCTCTTAAGAATACACTCATGTTTAACGATTTGTTTCTAGCTATCTGTCCAAAATTCACATAATTATCACTCACGTGTATTAGTAGTATTACTAAATTCTATCACGGTCAGGTAAACATGGGGTTGAGAAAATCTCCCCGTAACTAAATAAACCGTATCAAACTAACTGGAACACTAGTTGGAATTCTTCTACACGGTAATACTTTTGTTCCTCCAGTTAGCCTACTAATACAGATGCAATTGGAAATCGACTCATATGGACAACTTACCGGCATAATCGTTATTTGATTTCATAAGTTAGACTAAAAGTAGTACTAATATTAACATTTCTACAATATTTCTAAACACAAAATACTTACTACCTATACGTTAAGTTATCAACCAACGGCTATTACACACGCATCGTTTTATTATTACTATTATTTTTATTGTAATTCCATTTTTTTATAGCTCAAATAATCACTCAAATTTTCATTGTAAGCGTGTTAAGCATGAAGGCAGATATTTTAAAATTATTACATGTATTTCCCGATCAGATGCTGCCGTCTTCTTTTTGATTTATCTTTCAGCTTATCATTACCCGGGGGATTCTTCTAGTCTTGGTAACCTTCGGCACACTACAGTCCCATCCAATTTGGTATCGAACCAACACCACGTTGATTCTGGTGGGAGAGTAGTGTAGTGGCATTGGACCATAACCACACTATCCTCAAAGCTGAATACGAGATTACTCGGAAAATAGGTATTCAATATTTAACGCGAAGAAATACCTAACGATGGAGAAGGCGCGAATAATGAGTTGAATGAATTAGAGTTGATCGAACGGCATGGCTCGGCCATGCAGGCGTGGTCTCTGCTGAATGTTACCTTATATCTTCTATTCATACTAAATATATTGTTCTTTCTCTAGCCTAACCTTGTTCTACATCATGTATTGGTAATTGATACGATACAGTGAGTTGGTGTAGTCGATGGTGTGACTTCCACGTAAGATCTCATAGATTAAGCAGTCATATCATGACAAGTCTACAGATTTAGGATTAGGTCTATTATTAGAGCAGTACTAATAACATAGTAGACCACAATTCTACATATCCTCCTCTTATTTCAGCTATCAAAATAACGAGTTATTGAAAAACAACCAATCTGTCTAATATGTGTTTTATCAACACTAGGTAGATTTGTTATAAAAATGGTACCTATGTTAATTGATCATACAAAATACCTCTTTAAATAGTGTTTGTGATGCTGAGTTGGTTTCACTTCCTACCGAGTAATCCTATTACAAGCAAAACTAGACAATTTTTAAAGACGAAACGTGTTCATGACCCTATAAAATCAATAGAAATAAAAAAGAGAAAAGTCATTTGTGTATCATAATACTGTTTTCAGTACTATATTTTAAAACCTTACATAATCGTATACTTTCAGTTTCGTTTAGAACCAATTCCATTCATACAGTTTTTATCCATTCATACCATATTTACGCCTGTTTCCTTTGAGCTATTGGAATGCTCTTGCTTAAAAAGTGCCTTAATAATAGAACCTCAGAATAAGTAGACATACCTTTGCTATTTCACCACAATTGACTCAATTTCAATAGACATGAACATTGTATGCTTTGCTTCTCGTTCCTATAGGTAACCCTCGTGTTATTGATAGAAGAATCCAGACAATAACTGGATGAAGTCTTTATTTCGATCTTAGCGCAGTCACAGTGGAGCGTGGGATTATCTGTTCAGACAAACAAAGGCTTTCAGCATTCAATATAAGATAATAAGGAATATAACGCTTATACAAAATAAGGAAGTGAATGAATACTTGAACAATACTGTTTTGGCATATGCTTGGTTGTTTGGGGTCAACTCTTAACCAACCAACCTATGCTGTTACATTAGCTTCCCCCTAGAATCGACTTCCGTAGGAACGTCGGTTCGATTAACCTATCTATCAAAAACACCTTAGTTCTATTTCTCATTCCAAGGGAAAGTTATCAACTCACTCAATGTTCGACTTACAATAAGTGGCAACTAACGCTGTCAACGGTAGTCCATGGATGTCTCTTCATTTACTAGCTTGTCATCTTATTTAGTAGCATGTGATTTCTTCTACAACTATAGCTGACGGTTTACTGAGTGCTTTCATGAGAAAGAGTGTGAGACTGTGGAATAAGAATATCTGAGGAAGTGCCGCGAGCGGGCTACCCAACACCATGTTGGTGAGGTACGATTTTTCCATGCTCAGACCGGCTATCAGGTGTTTACTCACCTGCCTCTTGAGTCGCCCTCAAGTAAAAAGTAAAGAAGAATCTACTTCAAAGGTAATGGTGAAAACCAATCAAACCTAAAGAACCGCTCCACTGCCTGCATCAAAATAATAAGATACAAAATGGAAATACATAAACATAATTGATAATTGTTCGGTTCCACGTAAGTGATTGGCCTCCAGAACGGATTGGTATTCTGGAAGAAAATAGACATAGTGTAGCCATCTTGTGTACGAAAAGGTATGAAAATAAATAAAATCCTTTTTTATAATGTATAAATGTAAAAGTGTAAACTTGCTAGAAGTTGGACTCATTGTCAAACCCGTTCAAATGTGTGACCTTGGGAATGTGACAACCGCCTTTTCTAACCAGGTACGTAACCCAGGGTGCATAATTTTACTCCATAAAACGGAAGAGAATATACGGTTAAAGAAGGGAGAAAATTGTGTAGAGTATGAGGATCAAGTACAGTTGTGTCAAATACTCTTTTCTGGTTTGATTTAAATATGTATGATATACTGAGGCAATATTTCGTCAATTAATCAAAGTAACGAATTTGTCTGCACCTTAGAAGTGTGTAAGTCCTATTACTCATTAGTATTATGAATGAATAATTGGTAAAAGGAAAGATTGCAGTCACCCCTCGTGGTCTGATGTGGCCTAATGGCTAGGTACGCGGTCTAGCATTCAGAAGGGCTGAGGTTCGAGTGCGTGTGGGTCATGCGTTTTTGTTCATCGAAACCCCCTTCAATACGATGTTTGTTGGCCATAAGTTGCTCAGATATGAGAGAAAAATAACAGGAGGACTGGTTGATATATCAGAATGCCATATTGGAACAGTACACGTTCTTTGTTTGGATTACTAATAATACCATAGAGAAAAAAAAATCTACAAGTTTTGTAATTTCCATTTTACGTTATACTTAAACCGAGAGAAAAAGTATATATATATATAAAAGTTACTGACATAACATGTCTTTTTTATAACGCTAGTGTTGAGTTCCAGGGTTTTGTCAGGACCACTAATAATAATTGGTTTAACGTTAACATAGCTATGATAGTCATATCGTTAGTTCAATGTTATGATTACTTAAGAGTTCCTTTATAAGTTGTGTTTAAAATTAGGTATGCGGAATCAATGCGGCTAACATAGTAACCTTACAGTAACGCACTGTACTATATTTCCACGGTTATTGATTCTTAAATGTCAGAATTTTAAAAAAAAATCTGAATATTGCCAATAAAGATGGGTTATATGATCACACTAAAAAGCATGCTGCAGGAAAACTGGTTAAGTCATTACATAAGTTTCCTAAACATGAAAAAAAATGATGAGAACTTTAATAAGTACTTGGCCATGGTTTAATCCAAAATGTTTTGTCTAGAAAACCACTTATTAATAGTAGTATTAATCGTATCAAGCTACTAAACATATCTTCGACCGAAAACTTTTAGAAGTAGTTCATATGGTATATATGTATAGCCAGTCTGCGTGAAAAATGTATATAGACATATAATAAGTACAGCCAACATAGTTAATTAACCAGAAAAGAAATTATAAAACTCGCCTGGGTTGCTTTTTGATATCGTTGTATTTGCCAGTGTTAGTTGTATGAGTTTGATTAAAATTCTCAGCCATCGTTTCGGAATACCTAGCTTATGTGTCCAGTATTAAAAAAAAATATTTAACATAATACTTATATATTAAAGGTAAAAGGTCTGGGGAGTTGTAGGTGAGGCGGAATGAGGAAAAATAATTATTTCTAAGTAGATGCAGGGTCTGATTAGCTACGTGGTTAGATTTTATCCTGCAGCCGAAACTGTCAACATCCTTGACTGACTAATTGGATGTGCCCAGCGGACCGTTTTAGTCATTTGTAAAGATTTATCATCTTTACATTTCGATTCCGTAATGGATTTGTCAGTTATACGATCTAACAATACGTATGGTGGTTCATGATCTAGATAAGCCGGTTTTAGCCTATCAATACTTATTGTGTCGATGTTTCCATGTTTTTCTATCACGAAATATTTAGATTTTCTTGAGACGACTTTGAAAGGACCTTCAAATGGAGGACTGAGTGGTGATTTTATTTTATCACATCTTATCCAGACGTGCGTGCAATTGCTTAGGTCTTTAGGTACATATACGGCGCGCGATTGTTCGCGAGTATTAATTGGTTTAAGTTTGGACATATGGTCCCGTAGTTGATCTACGTAATTTTCTAAATTAAGTTTTTGACTGTTAGTATTAGGGTTAATAAATTCACCTGGTAGTCTCAGAGTTGTTCCGAAAACCAGTTCCGCAGCTGAACATTGTGCGTCAGTTTTGACAGATGTTCGTATTCCCAACATAACTAATGGTAGGAATTCTGTCCACTGATTGGGGTTTGAGTGAGATATAAGGGCGGTTTTTAGCTGACGGTGAAAACGTTCAACCATCCCATTAGCCTGAGGATGATATGCAGTGCAGCGTATCCTATTAGAGCCTAGAAGTTTAGCCAAGTTATTAAATAGTTCGGATTCGAATTGCGCTCCTCTATCCGTCGTTATTGTTATGGGTGTACCAAAAATGGTTACCCAGTTCTGCATGAAAGCTTTGGCTACTGTTTCCGCTGTGATGTCCGCTATCGGGATGGCTATAGGGAATCTGGTAAATCGATCTATGCATGTAAAAAGATAATTAAAACCATTTGAACGGGGTAAAGGACCTACCAAGTCGATATGCACATGTGCAAAACGTGCATCTGGTTGCGAGAAAACACCTATGGGTGAATTTGTGTGACGATTAATCTTTGATTGTTGGCATGCTGAACACTCTCTAACCCATTTGTGTACATCCTTCTGTAAATTTGGCCATATATATCTAGCATTGATTAGTTTAGTTGAAGCTTTTGCTCCAGGATGAGACAAAGAATGAAAGTTATTATATATCAACTTTCGCATATTTTTGGGAACGAAAGGTCGCGGCATTGCCTTGGTCGTGTCACAGTAAATTAGAATACCATCGATAGGTGATGGGAACTGTTTTAAATTAAGACTTGAATTGTTTGTTTTGAGTAGGTTTTGTAATTCTAGGTCCTGCTCTTGTTCGTGTCTCAACGTCTCGAAGTTTACTGTAGACTGCTGTACCACGTTCATTTCTAGTCTGGATAAAGCATCTGCCGCCTGATTGTCCTGACCTTTGACATGTCGGATATCGCTTGTGAACTGTGATATATAGTCAAGGTGTCGGACTTCTCGAGGTGAGTACTTATCGGCTTTCGCTTTTAATGCATTCGTCAGTGGTTTGTGATCCGTAAAGACCATAAATTCCCTACCTTCTAACATGTGTCGGAAGTGTTTAATAGTCAGGTAGATTGCAAGAAGTTCTCGCCCGAAGGTAGAATACCTTGTCTCAGCTGGAGCGAGTCTTTTCGAGAAGAAAGCAATTGGTTTCCAGGCGTTTTTAACCAGTTGGTTAAGGGTACCGCCTACTGCTTTATCTGAAGCATCCACCATCAAAGCAAGTGGGGAAAGAGAATTCGGATATATCAACGTAGTTGCTTGAGCCAGTTTATCTTTAAGCTGTTTAATAGCTTCGACGGCGTCAGAAGACAGTTTGAATTCTTTTGGTTTTCCTTTAAGTAAATCTGTTAAAGGTTGCATTAATTGTGCACAACCTGGTATGAATCTGCGATAAAAGTTAATTAGACCTAGAAAACTTCTCATTTGTGTTAGAGAGCTAGGTATCGGGTATTGTTTGATGGTATCCACTTCTTTTTTTATAGGTTTAATCCCTTCTGGGCTTATTGTGTGACCAAGAAATTCTAAAGTTTGAACACCGAAAACACACTTACTTTGATGTATGTTTATTCCATGTTCATTCAATCTTGTCAACACTGCTCGCACATGCTCTTCGTGTGATTGCAAATCGGGGCTGGCAATTAACAAGTCGTCTATATACCCCTGCGCAAATGGCATATCTCGAAGTAGGTTATCTATGAATCTTTGAAATGTCTGTGCCGCATTTCTCAGGCCGAATGGCATGCGTACAAACTCGAATAAGCCAAAGGGTGTTGTAATAGCTGTCTTAGGGATATCTTCATCAGCCACCGGGATATTGTGATATGCCCTGACTAAGTCAATTTTAGTGAATATGTTCATACCCTGTAAACCGTTTGTGAAATCTTGGATATGCGGTATTGGGTACCTATCTGGTACGGTTTGACGGTTGAGGGCTCTGTAATCCCCGCACGGTCGCCAGTCACCTTCATTCTTCTTTGGGACCATATGCAAAGGGGATGCCCATTGACTATCAGACGGACGGATAATACCCAGTTGTAGCATATAATCAAACTCGGCTCTAGCGATTTTGAGCTTATCTGGTGCTAGTCTCCTGGGTTTCGCAAACACCGGTGCACCTTCGGTTTTGATAGTGTGACTTACTTTTAGTTTGTCTTTGGAAGGCTGTGGGTTTGGTTTGGTTAAGTTTGGAAATTCCGCGAGTATATCTTGGAATTTCGCTGTTGTTACTGGAGGGGTTTGAATCAAGTTAAGAGAGCTGATGTGACTTTCTTTGCCTTTTGTGTAAAACGAAGTTTCTTTTAGTGTTAATCGCCGTTTCTTGGTGTCAACAAGAAATTCGTATCTCTCTAGAAAGTCCATCCCCAGTATTGCCAGATCTAAGTCGGCTACCGTGAAAACCCAAGGGAATTGCCTTCTGAACCCCAAATCTAGGGTTAACGTTTTCTGCCCAAATGTCGCGATTGTAGTTTTATTTGCAGCTTGAAGTGTAATCGGGGATGTTTCTCGACTAATCTCAGTTTTATTTCGAGGGATGATGCTAAGAGCAGCGCCAGTGTCCACCAAGAAATTCAAGCCCGAGTTTCTGTCTCTGACATAAAACAAGCGACTGTTTAGGCGCCCCTCCTCAGTTGTCGCGACCTGGGGAGGGGTTACTCGTTTCCCGCTGTCTTGGAATTATGCTTAGGCCAGGCGCATGGTTGCCTGCACTTGGTTGAGTTGACACCAAACTTCCAGTGGTACCAACAAAACTGCCCAGATTGTCTGGACATTTGTGACCTATTTTGTGACTTGGATCGTGATCGTTGTGGTGACCTGCTACTGTTTGTATGACCCATTTGCATTCTGGTGACAGCCTCAGTGAGACTCTTAACACTCGCAATGAGTCCTTCTATGACGGGGTCTTTTGCTGATTCTACCTTCTGTGTGTGATTTATTGCGCCTGATCCAGTTGGAGGACCTCTTTCCATTATTCTATCAGCTATACGCGCTAAATGAGATAATGAGGTTTCAGGATCTTGTGCATCCAAACAGTGTTGGACGTAGCATGGGAGAGCTTGTATCCATCCTTGTTTTAGGACTGCTTCACCCACTGTGTTATCACCCACTAAGACTTGGAGGTGACGTAGAAACTGTGACGGCGACCGATCACCTAGTGTTTCACCTTGAAAAAGTCTTTGGATTCTTTGACTATCTGATAATGATAAACGGTTCATTATCCCTCGTCTTAAGACGGTGTACGGTTGTGGTGATGGTGGATCTAAAATCAAGTCACGGACTTCTTTGGCGACTGAAGGAGGAAGGATAGAACACAAATCTCTATAGCGAATCCCTTCAGATTTGATATTGTGTCTCGTGAAATAATGCTCGAGTTGAGCAAACCACAACTCAGGATCACTACGATCAAATTCTGGAAGTCGAGATTTCGTAGTCATAACAGTGTCTATCTCCACTGGTGACAAATCCTCCAGATTATGGGTTTCTTTTAAGTCTGACATGAGGTATGTGACAAATATAGCAACAAAATTAGCACGAAAAAAAATGGTTTCTATGACACGAATAACTTAAGATAATAAAAAAAATAAACTATTTATATACTCAACTTAGTTTACGGATTATCAGGTCTACTTTTACGATTGAGTAAAAAATAATAATATTAATAACAAAAATGAGGTTAATGTGTGTTCAAAAAGGGCTCACCAATTTCGTGCCTATAGGTAACCCTCGTGTTATTGATAGAAGAATCCAGACAATAACTGGATGAAGTCTTTATTTCGATCTTAGCGCAGTCACAGTGGAGCGTGGGATTATCTGTTCAGACAAACAAAGGCTTTCAGCATTCAATATAAGATAATAAGGAATATAACGCTTATACAAAATAAGGAAGTGAATGAATACTTGAACAATACTGTTTTGGCATATGCTTGGTTGTTTGGGGTCAACTCTTAACCAACCAACCTATGCTGTTACAGGCAGTCATATCATGACAAGTCTACAGATTTAGGATTAGGTCTATTATTAGAGCAGTACTAATAACATAGTAGACCACAATTCTACATATCCTCCTCTTATTTCAGCTATCAAAATAACGAGTTATTGAAAAACAACCAATCTGTCTAATATGTGTTTTATCAACACTAGGTAGATTTGTTATAAAAATGGTACCTATGTTAATTGATCATACAAAATACCTCTTTAAATAGTGTTTGTGATGCTGAGTTGGTTTCACTTCCTATCGAGTAATCCTATTACAAGCAAAACTAGACAATTTTTAAAGACGAAACGTGTTCATGACCCTATAAAATCAGTAGAAATAAAAAAGGGAGAAGTCATTTGTGTATCATAATACTGTTTTCAGTACTATATTTTAAAACCTTACATAACCGTATACTTTCAGTTTCTTTTAGAACCAATTCCATTCATACAGTTTTTTATCCATTCATACCATATTTACGCTTGTTTCCTTTGAGCTATTGGAATGCTCTTGCTTAAAAAGTGCTTTAATAATAGAACCTCAGAATAAGTAGTCATACCTTTGCTATTTCACCACAATTGACTCAATTTCAATAGACATGAACATTGTATGCTTTGCTTCTCGTTTTTTGTTCTCCTCACCTTATTTAGCCCTCTCAAGATATGTCACCGATATAGCATATAGAACTGGTGACTTCGTCCTATGCCATCATCAATGCATCAGATGGTTTAGAGGGATATAAGGTTGGAGCAGCTTAGGTTGATTGGTTAAGAGTTAACCTCATACAACTAAGCATATATCAAAACAACAGAGATCAAGTATTCAGTCACTTCCTTATTTTGTATAAGCATTATATTTCCTATTATCTTATATTCAATGTTCGAAAGCTTTATGTGTTTGAACAGGTAGTCCAACGCTCCATTGCGAATGATAAACGGTCTAAATAAAGGCCGATTCACTATTAGTCTGGTTTCTTCTATCAAAAGAACGAGGGTTACCTAAGTGCACGAAGAGGTCACAGTTTATAGAATCTCTCAAACTTACGTGAACTTACTCCCAGCTGTGAGTTGCATGTCGCAACGCAACCTCCATCAAGCACTCCAATTGTCACGCTGACAATACGGATTGTACTAATATTATTTATATTCATATGTGAAAAGAATTATTTCCGTACTTTTATGATCAATTTACCTTATAAAATATCAAACTAACTGAGTAACCCACCACAGTGAAAACTGAATAATCTGTAACAATTTGATCTTGCCTGTAAAGTGGTATGTTTCATGTAACAGACTGTGATTTGAGAATAAATAATCATTATTATCATCAATAAAAATAAAACATGTAAATCTGCCAAAAATATGAGAACACAGAAATAATATTACGGTCACCAAAAATATACATATAATTTAACATAAAGGAATGTACTTATAGTATAATACTTGTTGTATCAGGTCACGTCGCAATGACCACTAAAAATGTCACAAACATTGAGGGCTTAATGGCGCTGCTGCTTGTAACACCTCCATAATTGAGGGTCAGTGACACCAGAA
>CALYCG020000012.1:0-24886 GCA_944470205.2 Schistosoma margrebowiei | reverse complement strand
TACCTCTATTATCCGATGATAATTTAATTTTGACTTACATTTCTCAATTTTATATTGCATAAATGATTCAATATTTTACCTGGTTATATTTTGGGATCTGACCAGTACACAGTAATTAATTTGTTTGTGTGATTTGATGCTTCAAAAATGTGTTCACAACACGTATTCATTACTGTCAAGTGAAAACGATGGTTCACTTGGAAATGAACACAAGCTAACTGAACACATGTACAATAATAAACGATGTTGTGTGAGAAATCAATTCGGATTAATAAATCACATGGACTACCAAATTATATTTGATGACTTCGCATAGAACCACTGTGTGTATTCATTACATTTTTGACTATCATATTCGTATGGAACTAGAACAGCCATCAATAATAATAATGACAGATGATAAAAAAATAACCATAAATAGTGCTCTGGTATAACACAATTGATTCGACCCGGAACAACTAGAACATCGAAATGAAGTTCACTCATTTTGTTCAGTTATTGCATTTAGTGACATAAAAGTAGAATTTCTGAGTCATAATTAGTTCAATTGAGGGAACACTGTTCGATTGGAATAACGCAATCTCAGAAAATGATTTGATATGTGTATTGTCGTTTAGATATTACCGGTCTATTAGATTGTCTGAAGCTTTTAAAATCAACGCTTCAGAAGTAGAATATTCTTCTCAGTTGGTTGGATTGAAACATTCATTATATCGTTGAAATAATGATACGTCTACTTGCAACTCCCATTTAATTGAACCGGTTTACTTAAATCATGAAAGAAAGATGATAAATCGTGTCCAAACTCATTCTCTATGGATATTCATTATGCATTTATGTAAAAACACAAATATTTTTATTTTCATCATTTCAGAGGATTTTATCGCCTTCAGAACGTCTTATTATCAAAAAGCTGATGATAAAAGTATGTATCCTTGAAATGATTATTCGATTACATATGAAACATTCAAACATCTACATCATCATTCGCAGTACTTGCGTACACATTTTCTGTTCATTTTACATCACTGAATTCTTTTCAAAAACTGACAAAAGTAATAAAGTGTAACCATCCCAGAAAATTAGGAAGGGGGAATTATATGTGGGATCCGTCGATTGTTTGAACACATTGATTAAGAGCTGAACGACAGTTGACATAATCAGGAGCACACTAGATTTGATGTGCAATAAATAAATCCATATGAATAAATTAGGTAATAAACACATTTTACTTGTGGATAAACGAATGCAGAGATACATCTTCGTCAACAGGTTTCAATGAAACTTGATCAGAAATCCGTATTCTGAATTAAGTAAATTTGTGTTGCTCATCACACGGTCATTCATAAGAATTATTCATTCAAATTAAGAAATCACCAAGACGAATAATCTGAAGCTATTCATTTTCCATCGTTACCGAACACTGATAAACCAATGCGTTGCATAACTGACTAAGTTACCACAGCTAATGCCATGTGTACTAGGGGTCGATTTTTCCAGCTGTAATTATAGAGAGTGTTGAGAAATGTCAATACCTCCTCGACTATCAGATTTAATTGGAAGCCCGATGATTTATTATTTCGATATGAAAACGAAGTTGTAATCCAGCTTCGGAACCTAATTATCTGACATTTATATTTAAGGATGCTAGATTGCTTCATTTTGCACGACGTTCACTAGATTATATTTATTACGAATTCTACCAGAGAAAACATTTGAGATAACGAAGAAAGTGCCTGCCTAAAACTGATCACTTTGTACGTAGGCACATACACTTTCGCATGCAACAATAACATGCTAATCACTAATACCCCAAATTCTAAATAACGATAGTCTTCTGCTTGTAGTTCCTGCATTCAGTATAACTTCTGCGATACTTCGGAATGGGAATATATTATTCTATTATGAGAACGTAAGTTGCACAATTGAATAGTAATGTAGTGTTGTTTGATGTTTTTGGATTATTATCTTACTTTGCGCAAATCAACACTGTCGATTGCAACAAGATACATTGAACACGATAGAAGGATATCAACATATTTTAACGTGCACATAGACTATACGACTCTTTTAATAACTCCGTAATGACACACTTAATGCCAGCACTTTTTTTAAAACAATGAATTATAGGAAGTGACAATCTGACATATTTGGGCCGATTAAGGACAAACAGTGTATTATATAGTACTTTCCAACACAGTCATTTTCCGTCAAGCTTAATTGCGTCTTCTTAAGTTCAGCTAATTGAAAATTTCATTGTCAAATAATCTGTGAGATAAATTGTTAAAATCTTGATCGTCTCTCACTGTGTAATTTTTCGAATGTCTGCATTTAGTACTTCACCAATTTGAAATACAATAGATGTGTGGCAACTAGAAAGGGCAGGTGAGATGAAAGATTTCATTTGTGTTGAACTGAATCTAATTTGGTTGCTTCGAGGTAATCAGGAATTGTATGTACGGTGATGGATGAAAGTGAGTACATCAACACAATTCCTCCACATGACAACAAATTCACGTGCAGCAGCATTGTAGTTATTCGCAATCACACGTCAAGTGACGTATATATTCATTTTACAGTGTAGCGCATCATTACATGATAGATAGATCGTCCATTGGTTTTCAGTGAAGTTGACAACTGAAGTGAGTCAGATTATCGTCGTAGACTAGATGAGGCACACTTCTGAGGAAACTGAGGAGATCAGTATGCTTACTGTGTAACTAGTTGTCTTTGTATAAAGTGATGTGAATGACGACACATTCCTTCAGTGATTGGTTGGCTTTGATAAAGGTGGTTGTGTGTTGACAGATGTTTGCTGAGACTTCCATTACTTCTTTTCAGATCCCCGTGGAAATTGTCGAAACCGAAAAAAGGTCGCATATTTTGGGCTATATTTGGTGCCCAAAAGGTAACAAACGTTATTTACATGCTGATTTACACTAACCTACACAAACAGTCATGTGTTAGCCTAATATTAACTTCTTTATGTACTCTTTGATCAATACAGATATTTGCTGTATTCTGTCATAGTGATCTAATATATCTTTCTTACAGTCTACATTATTCAGTAGTATCATGTGAAAACAGAATCGTCGAGACGTCATTAAAGTGCTGATGAAAAGTTTTGAAATGAAATCTGAATACTTCTGGTTAACACATTTTCCAAACACTACTGTTTATTGAAAATTCAACGTAGATGATGTGTTTACACGTCTTGAATCAAAGTTTAAGTATCATATTTGATAATAAATCAAGATGTAAACTACTCCTGAAAAAGCCGCGTCCTTTGATCAAGTCATTATTACAGTGAACCACTGAATTCATCTGAATTTAAATCAAGTATCTTTGTCTTCATTTGAACAACCATCATTCTTGTTAGTGTCACAAAAACGATTTACGTTGTGTTGATGAAATTGTATCGGTGTTGTTTCTGTTTTATATGTTGAATTTCGTAAACAATGAATTTAGCGATCCACGTCTGCTGACGCACCCATAACCTGGTATACTGAGTAATCTAACTCTGATGTGTGAATATCTTCATCATGGATATTCAGAGAATTCGTTCTCATTTTTTAACAGTCGCTCGTTAAACAAAATCTCAGTTGTTTTCCTCTGTAAAATTTATTTCACAAGGTATGAGGGAAGCTGAAATAAATGTTCCTGGAAAATGGATCCGAAGTGGGACGTTAGTGGAGTATGAAGCTGTCGGGGGTATGTTAAACTTTATTGTGTCAGAAATGACTATTTTCACAGTTGAATGCATCAATTTTGTTTCCAAAAATTGAAACCTTCATGTGTAATTTCAGTAAATAACTAAATGAAATTTAGCTACTAGTATCAAATGACGTTGTTTTATTCGTGGATTCTCTGTTGATTATTTGAAATGATGAAGGATGGATGGCCTTCACGTCCTCACGTGGATAAAATTCACTTAAGCATACATAATGTTACAAAACGATAGATGAGATAATATATGTCAGTTAGGTGATTGTGCACTGATTTGTAAGTGTCCATAGTTTTTCAACTTGCGGCATGTGATATTGAACTTCCCTGCGTTATTAAAATCTCTGAGACATTTCTTGAAATTGTAATTAACTCCAAGAAAATCGCTTACTTTCCAAAGTCTATACGTCATCTTGTTCATCCAATGAATTGGACATGTAGACAAGTCGGGTGTTCAGATTTCGATATACCATAGGTAGTTGATACTCGTACAGTATCAAAAATACTGAAGATTTTCATGTTCGGTAAGTGTTTCCCTTCTCACTGATATGTATAGTGAGAAATCTTAAACACTCTTCAGTTCTTCATGTGTTGGAGTATTGAAATAACATCACTATGTCTGAGAAAATCATTCCATAATCTAATGTTCAGATTGACTTCAATATTCGTTGAATAAAATATAATTCACTATCGATGAATGTTTATGATTCAACTAGTATGACGTGCTAGCCGACAGCACACACAGTATAATGTGACCGCATAGTTTGAAACATTCCATATCAATAGGTCGACTGAAATCTTTTCCAGAAAATCGTCATCGACGAATTGAAAAACAATGTCACTCCTCCATTGTTTTTCAGTCGAATTAACATAATTATAAGTAAATTTATTTTCTGGGGACAACTGACTTTCTTGCACGGATTTCAAAATAGTCAGTGTGAGTGAGTTTGCAATGCTATTTACCAGTTTTCATATGTTGAAGTGGTATACAAGACACGTTTTCATCATCAGACTGATAGCAATGAATGAAACACAAAATTTGTTAGAAATCAAATGTAGTGGGCTTTCTTGAGCCAGGTGACAGCATAGTGTGTACATATTTGAATGCAAATAGTCATCAAAAGCTACCAAATCCGCACGTCAATACTCATCGTTGAACATTCAAGTTAGTTTCATTCAGTTCCGAGGTGTTGTCCTGAAATGTGAATGACATAGTATGAACGAGTTCTCTTTCTCATGAATATATACAATGAGTAATCAGAAAGAATTTCCAGCTTATCTTGTGGTAGGGTATTAAAATACCATCTCGACAACTGAGAGAATCATTCCATAATGCAATGTTTAGATCGACTTTAATATTCGTCGAATAAAATGCTATTCACTATGGATGTATTTTTATTCAAAGCCAAAATATTGTCGTGAATTATGGATGTCAATGAAAGTGTGCTGTATTTCGCATTGCGCGAGGTGATGACAAATTCCTAGTGAATGAAATAGTCGCCTTATTTTAAAATCATCATTATATCATTGAGTTACAGTTACATGTTTTGTAATTCACTTTGTTTGATAAATTGTTATGCAATCAGCTCATACTTTCCACTGAAGATTGTCCAAAACACAATTCGAATGAAGCATGTCATGGCGCAACAACATCAAATACAACATGTATTTAGTGTAAAACAGCGAATATGTGCACTACTAGTAATGATAAGAATATTCATGAATTCAAAGTAAATGGTTGTTAGGGTGAACTAAATAATTGGTAGACTTTATAGAGGTTGTTTTCAATTTTATTATATTCTACATTGTAAATCTGTAAATCGGAAGAATCTTTAATTGCTACGAATAATTAGTGATTTGTATTCTTCTCTCAGTGCATAAATCAAGGTATTGTATACGATGACGATGTTTAATCAAATATGAGTACAATGTTGTGCTTCCATATGGATATTGAATACTCCATAAAAGCCTAGAGACATGCTTATTTTCGGCTCATAGAATGCGTAGCGATTAGCGATGTTCAATATAAAACCGCATATCTACGTGAACTGTTAAAAAGTACAAACAAGATCAGTGTGCATGATGAGGCGTAATAAACTTAGAATTGAGTGGCATGATTGGATAATGAGTGAAAATTCGTAGACTTCCAATATTCAATTTCAGATAGAGGTTTGCGGTTCTCGGATTGCTTCAATATAGCCGTCAATTCTAATTTGTTCGTTTAATATTTACATTGTATTAAGATGTGACATCAACAAAACAAATTTTTATCACAAATATTAGTTATCAGTTAGTTATAGGATAGTGCGTACTCAACACATTGTCTGTTAAATCGGTAGCGGATATTCTAAATCATGATTCATTGATCACATTCACTTCCATAATCAATTCCCACAATAGTGTATATTAAATGATGAGTTATTTGAACAATATTTAATATTTGGTAATATTGACACTGTTACACGTTTCAAATAAACAAAAACGTTCAAACACGAACCTACACCTCCAGGGATCACTGAAGCTTACTTAAGACATGAATTTCAGAAAACTACTTGAATAGCTAAATACAATTTGAAAAATATTTGATATTCAGTAATTATCGTACTGTTTTGTTTTTCAGAATAAGAATACAGAGATGACTGATAATAGAGAACATTGTCATATCACTTATTGTCCTTTTCTTTACTGTGATATTTGACTATGATTCTACAGAATGAGAAACGTTTCTTCATAGATCCTGCAATGATCTTGTCACTTTTGTTTTCTATCATGCTTATTTTGTTAATTTTATGTTTTAGCTTAATAAAAAAACGCTCTATATTTTATTCATTATTTCAATGAATTGAAAATTGTTTTATGGAACTAAATTTGACGCTTTCATGACTATTTAAGTAATAATTAATGTAGTTTGCTGATAAAATATAAAATACGGTTGTGTTTGTTTTTGTTTGTTTGGTATTTGCGTGATTGTTTTCATTCCATTAAAAAAAAACTGATCAGATTTACAAATGTTTACTACGTTGCCTTTGTAATCAACGGTATCGTGTATAAGTGATAGCATAGCAGTTACAATCAACAATTTTTTCGTTGTGAATTTCTCACTACTGGTAAATATCATTTTAAATTGACGACGTTCATTGTTGTAAACTTACTTACCGGAATACCTGATAAGTATTTACCAAGACACCCCAATCGTTAGTTACTTGATTACTTACTGTTTAGTGAAGCTGGATGACTGACTACTTTGATTAGTGTTATGAATGCTGATTCTAAGATAAATCTATACAGTTCAGCTGATACTCAACTTGATATAAAAGGAAAATATAGACTAAATGAGTTGGTGACAGTTCCACCATAACATCATAACACTATAACATAATAAGAAAGGTTTGAAAATCAAGCACACTACAATGTTTGCATCAACGATTGACCACTTTATTGTGAAATATTTAGTAAATATTTGGTCCTATTCCCATGAAACTCTGAGATAGGATTAGGCACAGATTCGTTTGCATTGGTTGCTTGGATCTTCTCAGTGGCGGTCTGGAATGAAATTGACCAGTCTCTTTTATTGACATATATGCATCCTGTGAGGACTGCCTCGATATTTCCACTACATCACAAGTAATATAAGCGGAGAATAATGTTGGCTAGTAGCGGAATCCAGATTGCACGTCAATTCGTCCTATTTGTCACCTGTCAGGTTAACGTGCCTGAATCACAGATTGATGTTCACAACTGTACTCCAAGTTATTATCGTTCACTGCAAACATCATCGCGTCATCCGAAAAGCAAATGAGATCAGACACTCACTGTCTTTAACAATCGGCTTCAACACAGCATATTCTGTGACAAACTGTATTCTCGAGAATCAGGTTTTCTTCGAGAATGAATGATTTTTGTTTTACTCAAATGCAACTACACCACATTTGGTTTACAACATTTTCCAGCCATGAAGCCGGGTATGACTGTGGATGGAAAGAGGTACTGTCATCTGTCAACAATTCATCAGCGTAAGTTACACTTGCTACAATTTCGAATGCAGAGATTAGTCATCCATTCACGAAATGATACTTTTGATAATGTGAACATATGCGAATTAAATTGAATCATTTGATATTGTGAAATGAATGCGAAAATCAGTTTGATTGACAGTCATAAAATCGGACTGAGTAAAACGTTGGTTCGCACATATGATTTTACGCGGTAGAGAGAGGCCAACATTTTGTGTCCTGCTGAAAGATTATATGAATACGTTCATCATCTGAAGATACATTGAACAAAACTTCAACAGTAGAATCCTCGAAAGTAATTCAGTGATGAAAATAGTGATCATTTCACAGTGTGTAGTTGTTTGGTCATCAGACCTTAACGTGACTGCATCGACTACATAGTCACCACTCGTCAGGATCTAGAACACAGGCGTGCTTATCGGCGTCCGATAACTGTAGTTTTTCTTGACTTGAATGCAGCATTTGAATCTGTAAGCCGAGAGGTCCTTTGTAAGTATCTGTCATTGAAAGGTGAACCTCAGAATTACATAAGCCTTGTGATGGCTCTTTAATGGAACGCAGCCATTCGAGTCAGAGCATATGGCGAACTGTCATCCGATTTCCCAACCTAAATTAGGATGCGGCGAGGCTTTACACTTTCTCCATTTTCGTTCAATTTCATCACAGACCTACTGCTAAAAATAACTTTCTCGTTGCCTGAATTTTTAGGATTTCATCTTCTACCAGCAAGTTGACTTGTGGACTTAGAATACTCAGATGACATAGTCCTGTTTAGTAAAGACACTGATAGAATTCAGAGTCTTTTGGGAGCACTGAGCAACAATACCATAATGTCTAGGATGCGTTTCTCGCATTTTTAATGCAAACTGTTGCTTATGTACTGTCCAGAGTCTACACCTGAACTTAGAAAAGTGTGATAATTCTGAATAGTTGAATTACAGTACAAACGAACAATCTCAGAAATCGCGCAATTGCATCAAGAAGTAATAGCACGAACGTTTATACTGTATTTGGAATTCAAAATCGAACATTCAATAAGTACAAATGAGTCGTTAGTTCATTCAAACACCGCATCCGCCGAAACCGAAATTGTATTCTAAGTGTCTGTTATCGATTGTATGTCTTCTCGTTAAGTTCATTTTGTGTCTGTCCGACAGTATATGAGATGTAAACTCTGTATGATTTAGAATATGCCCATCAGTATTATGATTGACAACTGCAATCGACCTAGGTCCTGGAGCTGTAAACAGTCATCATGTCGGTTGTGTACTGAAGCCACTGACATCTAGAATTTAAATCGCAGACTTCCCAGCACCATCCTTACTCACGAAATAATGTTGTATCTTCATATCCCGAGGTTGTGAATGATGTGGTTTTATTTAAAACATACTTCTCACAGTGATTAGAGCATTCATTAGAAATGCCTTTATGACAAAGATGAACAAACGTGGATATAAAATCACCAGAATTGTAGTCAAGATAGAGTTTATTTAGTACACGTGCTTCCCATTGAACAAGTTTTCCATAGGAAGCAAATGCATTATGAAGATAAACAATGTATGATATGACACCAGGAATTAATTCTCCTGAGATATTTTCCTCAAAGTGAATAAGAATCACATTAGAGAATAATGAATCACTAGAAAAATCATTGCCTATGAAGACTACATCAGGTTTTTGACCATGATTAGTTTCACTTAATATTTTTTCCTCAGATTTGTAAGGAGTTTCATCGGAAATATTTGAATCATCATGAAAAACCATATCTTCTTCGGTAACATCCGAAATCTGATACACTGGTTGGTTAGAAACTGTTGTTTTACAGTGATTCTGAGTTTCATTTTACTCCGGTCTGCTATTTCACTTTTTACCGATTTCGAAGTGGTGGGTAAAACTAAATATCCATTGGAAACTCCCAACTTATTAATATCACGAATTAAAATTCCAGCATTAGTTGCAGCGGAACGAACTGTGTACGATAAACTGTCTGAATGTGTTCAATCTCACCACAATTAAAATTACGAAATACACATAAATTAAATGCGTGAAACCTGCCACAGGACAATCATTGACCAAACTGGTGCTCATCTTCGTAAACTGCATCACAACGCAATGATTAATGTAAAGAAATGTGTCACAATATTTACATCTTCAACATCTTCCTTGGTCATAGCCCAAATTTTGAGCCCTTCCAAATAATCATAAAAAGCATCAAAATCTGAACGTTTGTCCAACTATTTCATCACAGGCTCCATCGCGACGCCAATGTGATAATTAGGAGTATTGAAATTATAGTACAGGCTAAAGATCCCAGAAATAACGCAATCGCATCAAGAGGCACCAGATAATCACGAACGAATATACTGTAATAATAATTCGAAATCAAGCATTTAACAAGTACAAAGGAGTCGTTAATTCATGCAAACACCACAGTTGAACGCTTCGATAACTTCACTTATCATGAAAGTCTGATTAGCCGTGTTAGGTTGTTTTCTGAATAAATATCCACACGGAATCATGAAGGTCGTCTGGCTTTTGCCATCTTACGTCCCCTACGGTTGTGTTAATGTTAGCGTAACTATGCTGATCTCTGCTCCGACGTAGAAGAGGCGACTTGTCCATTTTCCAGGAAACCTAACAGCCAGATCTGTCTGATCAATCCGCTTACCCGGTATTCACCACCGTATGACAATGTTGCAATATCTTTCGCATTGCTGCGCGTAATAATAAACTTTGTGATACCAATTCCTACTATGCTCAGTGCTTTCAATGAACATTCATCTTTACGCACGGTTTCGAAAAGTATCACAGGCTCATATAGCAGTTCAGACTTAAATGACATTCAGAATCATTGTGAGTTGAAATTTTCTATCCACCAAACATTTTTAATAACTGTCTCTTGTTATTGTACCAGATTTCGGTTGTTCAGATGAAAGGAAACGGAAAAGAAAAAAGCCAAAGAACAGGCTGTGTCAAGAATTGAAAGCAAACATGAAAATAATGAAGGATAACAGAAAAAACTGGAAAGAATTGTCTAGGACAGACTTGGATAGGGAATGTTTGTGAGCGTCCTATGCCACTCCAAGAGGAGTAAGAAGCCTGAAAATTTATACAGTGTGTGCAGGTCTCTGAATGCTGCATGAACACACAACTAGAGAGCGATGTTTTTCTATTCTAAATAAGATTCATATTGCGCCTACTATACATAATAGAGAATACAGAATATCACATTAATTGATCAATGTGATGAAATACAGTGAAAGATAACAACATACTAAACACATTGATATTTATATAAACAACTGAGGTCAACAGAAATATGCTTTCGCTAAGAAATGGTCAGATAATTTACACTAAGATTAGAGAAGTAATAATCTTCACTTTGAAAATTGAATAGGATGTAACAGAAAAGATAGAACTTGGTGTTATGTTATATTCAGCCCGGGAAATCGGACAGAACTCTCAATTGTTCAAATCATTTTCCTAATTGCACACGATATAAAGGCCATTACGTCTTTAAGCGAGTTAGAGAAAGTAGATTGAAGGAAATACATCTTCTAGTTGTAAAATATTATTTGTGTGTCCAACCGTCTGCATGGATGTTCGTTTTTATCTCGTCATTTTCATACCCATTTGATTCGACACTGATGATTTTTGGGAGATCAGTATTTATGCTGTACGTGTGAATTGTTGTAAGTGAATATAAAAATGTCGGTTATGACGCATTACTTGAGTGACTAGTTGATTTTGATATGTGTGTTCTTGTATTGACAGATCATTACTCGGACGTCCGTTATTTCTCCACAGATTATTGGGCGAATTGAAAAAAATCCAATGAGCTCGACTACCAACGGTGTAAGTCGTTGTGGAGAAAAAAAGGTTGGTAACAACTTTTATTTTTATTCTGATTTACACTGACCCATATGAATAATCACCTGCTAACATTTCTTCCTTTCCACTGATACCCAATTATTGTTATGCCAACACAGAAATGTACTGTATTCTATCGGAATGGTCTTAAATGCCTCACCGACAGTCTGCAGTATTCAGTTGTTTTGCGGGTAAAACAAATTGCAAATGAAGTTTTGCGTTAATTTGTGCGAAATAAAATCGAAATTATTTTCATTGACTCACTTTCGAAATGTTGCTTTTTATTGAAAATTCATCGTCAATCAAGTGTTCATGCATCTTGAACGACTGTAGTCGTATCATATCTGATCAATAATGACCGTAAGATTTATTTCTTTGCGAAGAAACCTTTCAGACGTTGTTTTTTCATTGACCAACTGTCCAAACGTTGCTCTTTATTCAACGTTAGTCAGATGTTTACACATTTTGAAAGAACGTTGTAGTTTCACATCTAATAAACAATCATAGTGAAAACAAATCCTGAAGACGTCTCGTTTATGTGACTAAGTGTTTTTAACTATGGAGCTTTCAACTGAGCTGAATTGAAATCATATTATCCGTGTCTTCATTTCAACAACCGTCATCTTTGTTACTGTCAATATATAGATTTGATTTGTTGTGATGTATTCGTATTGGTGTTGTTTCGTTTTTTGTGCTTATTTTAATAACAAGGAATTTCAAGATCCATATCCTCTGATGCTTGTCTAACCGGGTATTTTGAGTCATAGAATTATGACATGTGAATGTCTCTATCTCGGTCGTGCAGATGAATATTTGGATATGTTTTCATATATGTTTAAATTTAACGTCATCATTTTTCATTCACTTGTTGATCATTAATCACTTTAAGAACCTTAAGTTGTTTCAGGTATACTTCATGAAGATACTGATTGTCCGCCATTGCGTCTGAATTCAAATACTAGACAGTTTCTCATTTTGATTGCTTTTTAAAATGGCAAATAACTCGTCATACGTAAAACGGAAATCAGAGTTCCCAGTGCTTTTTCTGTACAATTTATTTCACTATTCTTCAGAGACACTGAAATAAATGTTCCTGGAAAATGGATCAACAGTGGAACGTTAGTGAAGTGTAAAGCTATCGTCGGTATGTTAAACCCCGATTATTCAGAGTTGATTATTTTCACAACGGAGTG
This sequence comes from Schistosoma margrebowiei, assembly GCA_944470205.2. NCBI lineage: Eukaryota > Metazoa > Platyhelminthes > Trematoda > Strigeidida > Schistosomatidae > Schistosoma > Schistosoma margrebowiei. The sequence continues at coordinate 12,087 of CALYCG020000012.1, read as the reverse complement.
CATCACACTTTTTTTTAATAAAATTGAAAACTGCTGTCAACTATTAATTGACATCGAGCCAACAGTCCGCAGGTTGATTCGGTGTTCAATATTCAAAAATGTGAAGGACACATTTTGAACTACTATAGTTGTCCTCGCTGTGTAGAAGTGTACTTAAACTTACAAAATGTCACAAAACGATGGATGAGATTATATATCAGTTAGTTGATTGTGCGTAGGTTTAGAAGTGTTCAATTTTTTTACTTAGCATATCCAACATCAAAGTTTCCTGAATGTTTTTGAATCGCGGAAAAACAGCATGACACTGTAATTACTTTGAAAACATTCGCCTAATTTCTGAAATCTTTATTTCGTTTTACTCGTCCGATTCAATTTCTCACTGTCAATAGATGTTTTCACAGTGTGAAGATACTGACGATTTCCATAGTATGAAAGTGTTTTTTTCTCGTGAAAATGAACCACAAACACTTCTCAGTTCATAATGTGTTAGACTATTGAATTAGCTTTTCGGCAACTGAGATAATCATTCCATAATGTAGTGTTTAGTTAGACTCAAGTAATAGTTGAATAGAATATTATTTATTATCCATGAATTTTAATGATCCGTCTAGTTTGATGTGCTAATCGACACCACACAGACCAGAATGTAGCCACATGTTTTTAAACTATCCATCACAGCAACTTGACTGAGTTACCACAATTAAAAAATTTACATTCTGTTTAGCAACAACTGACTTTCTTTCACCGGTTTCCAAATAGTCAGCGTGAGTGAGGTCACAATGTTATTTACGACTTTTTATAAAAAAAGCGTTATACAAGAAATATTTTATTCATGACATTGACAAAATGAGGCAAAGCTTGGCAAACATTTAAATGTCCGGATGAAAATATTCATTGAATTAAACAAACTGGCGAGTCAAAACTAATGTTTCAACATCCAACGTTGATTTATTCACTTCCAACATGTCGTGAAATTTGAATGTCATTGTAAGCGTGCGATGCGCAATGTAATGGCAAAGTTTTCGTGCTTCTTCCTGAACTGCATTTATGTTGTCTTTACTTGATATTAAGTCTTGAAGGTAGCTATATTGGTTTGTTCCTCCTTTTGATTGTGTTGCTTGCATGGACTGGAATTGTGCATTTTTGATTGTGAATGGAGGCACAATTCCGGAATTGAAAAAACACTCTGTGTTATCAAGCAATCGAGTAGTATCTTTTGAACGAATCTGTGCGTGATCTAGCCAGACTGAATGGAATAACATTGATTTGTTGCGATTGGTAATTTTCTCGCATCTTTTATCAACTTCCTTACTTATTGTATTTTGGACTTGATTCATTGAACAATTATTGGCTGAATAGCTGGGTGGTCATATTTGTTTGGATAGTAGGGTACATTTAAATTTATAATGAATTTCACAATCGTCATTTTACCCAATCACATTGTTTTGGTTTCATTCGGGCAAGGGCGCGTATCTAACCCACCTAGACAGTTATTTTTCAGTCCAAACCTTCGTCCGCATCTAACACCTCCAAGAACTTGTGCGTTAATTAAAATGAAGTATCTTACAAATTAATAAAACAAAATTTATGTACCAGAAAATTTACAAAGTTATAGAAGGTCTTTAACATCATTCAAATTTTCTCTAAACGAAGTGTGAGAATTAATAATGGCATCGAATGATGGAATAAATATGAGTCTTTTCTTTTCCTCATGAAACTTTCAACAGCATTATAATATTGTCGGAGTGGGTATCTGTTGACATTGCAGCAATTTGAAGATTGGGATTCATGAGTATTGTACTAAACAGCCGTCCCGTGATGGCGGGTTTTTAATGGAGCCCTAGCCCAGATTGATACATGGATACAAGCATTGTCGTATTCGCCATAGTAGTTTAATTTCACATCACCAAAGAGATACATTTCATGTTTTACACTATGCAAATCATCCAGTGCATGTAAATCTATCAGAAGTGTGACAAAACAGGAATCACAAAGAAGACTTATCCTTATCATAAAATATGAAGTTGATTGAAAAATACGACTGAGATGGTAAATGATTGGAGTGTTTATTCATAGCTGGAGCAAAACCATCTATGAATTGACAACTAGAAGATTTGGTTTCATGTCATCTTCTTTTTAGAAAAGTAGTAATAATTCGTAAAATGAGAATTTCACTCATATTTAAGCTTTGTATTATCAGCTAAATAAACAACATATTATTAGAAAGCGATATTGTTTTATTTTAACGAACATTCATACAACGCTCACTAAACAGAGTAGTCTATATGCATCATCATATCATCCGATCATTTGAGATGCATTGAGGTGATCAGTGATAACAAACTATAATCATAGCTGATTCCATAAACAAAAGAGGTAAACAGAAATATGTTTTGTTCATCAAACAAACTCGTTGTTTACACTGAGATTGAAGAAGTAATCAATATTGCTTTGAATATTTTATCGGATATTACAGAAATGATGAAACTTGATGTTATTTTATATTCAGTGCAATGAATCAGACAGAATTCTAAATTTTTCAAATCTTATTCTTCAATGCATATGATTTACAGGTCCATGGCGTTTGTATAAATCAATAATACCTTTGTACTTGAAGACTGCCTGATTTCGAATTCCGAATATAATACATTCATCTGTTCTTATCTAGTTGTCACGCAATATTACTCAATCTTTATAAGGAAAGATGGCTGGTGACTAGTAATGGATTCCATGATGCACTTCTCTCACTATTTGTGAATCGTCATCTGGATAACCACCACATACATCTTTGTGTAGGGATGATGATTAGTGTAAATGACAGTTGTGATGGGATGGTTGATGCGACAAAGTAGCTGACGATGAGTAAAACAATACCATCGTCACGGAAAAGAAGACAACATCAATAAAAACAGTATGTACACCACGGCCTGTACAGATACAGACACACACACATGCATATAGCATTGAAAATGACAAACATATATATATATATATATATATATATATATATATATATATATATATGGACATGTTAAAAGAAATTTAGGAAGAATAAAACAATAAAAAATCTAACCAAGGACAATCATCGTCATCGTCTTCATCAACATCCAGTTGCTGAGAATAGTCTTTTTGATGAGGCGAGTAAGTAAGTCCACTTCCTAATTGCTTCAAATATGCCAACTGCTGTGGTTAGTGTTGTTGTTGACTTATCAGAGTACGGTGATTACGGACAGTCAGGCAGAGTAAATATGAGGTGGTAAGTTGTAAAGACATTTTGATGGTTTGTGGAGCGCAAATATCATGCATCGATGGAATGAACGATGACCTTACTACATTCCTCATGGTAAATAGGTCTACGGGAACAAGCACCGGTTAACGATTTTGTTCCACAGCTGCATTGAGAACGGTTGAAAAGTCAGCACATATACGTACAGTGCCGTTGATCTTCTTGATAACAACTATAGGTGCTGCCTATGCAGAGTAGGAAATTACAGTAATAATTCCTTGTTGTTGAAGGCCATTAAATTTTTCATTTATTGTTTGTAATGTTACATAAGACACAGGTCTCTTTGGACAAAAAGCAGGCTTAACCCCAGTTTTTAATCAAAGCATTGCTTTAATGGTAGAGCACCGACCCAATTCAGTTTGGAAAGTAGTTGATAACTGAATCATTAAGTTCCTCGTATATGCTTCCAAGTCATGTGGTTGCTGTCGTAGTTGGATTGTGATACCAGTTTCCATATGGTATTCAACGGAACATCGGTTAATTCTAACTGATCGAACAAATCTAAGCCGAGTACATTTAGATCAGCTGGCGTTATGTAACATACCCCAAGAAAAGTAACTGTACATCCCATTTGTCCTAGCAGGTGAAGATAATAACCACACGCAGCAGGAGGCTTTTGCATTTTACGCTTCACGTTTGAGCTCCCATTTTTGTCCAAGTCTTACGTGGGAGGATAGTGACACCTGAAGCAGTATCTATTTGCAATCTAGATGAATGCCCAATAATATTAACAGTAATAAATCTTCTGTCACCTGGTGACGAGCTTTGACACGAAGATACTAATCTTAATGAATTGGTGCGGGATGTATTAAGGGTCTTTTTGGTATTTTTGGATTGACTTGGATTCTTCTTCCTCAGACAAAGCCCATCCTTATGACCGATAAGCTTACACTTCTTGCATCTATGTTGCCTAAATTGGCAGTGTCGAACGTAGTGGCATGCACCACATTGCTAGCAAGGAGTAGCGGGATACGCTTTAGTCTGACGTCTCGAACTGGAGTGGGATGGACTGGATGAAGCAGGGACGTATTTGTTTATGTAGAGTGTCTGTTGCACCGCTCGTACTTAAGATCGACTAGACCCACCACCCTGGACCATAGAAGTGTCTCGTTGCAGATTAATAAGACGTTGATATCACTCAGGCATTTGATTCAACCGACTCCGTAGCCTTGTTCGTAAGTCACTGAACTTTTGGTACTGAAAGCTGCAAATGAGGATCACGGCTCTAAACTGATCTTCAGTAAAGGACTTCAACCGGAGATGTTTGCATCCACAGTTGACGACGCCCATATGCATAAGCAAGTCATATCTTCGTTCAAGGTTAGCTTCATGCATCGATAACAAGTATTAGACAATGATCTTTGAACTGTGTCTGTAAATGACCGAACACGTCTGTTCAAAGACAGGATCAGATTGGAACACTTGTCCAGCTCAGTTTTACCAAATTCAAGAATCATCTTGATTAGGGAAATTAATTTTATATAAATGTTTATAACGCATGAACCATATCTCAAAAGTAACATTAGCATCAGGATCGTAATTAAATTTTATCTTATTTGCGATGCCATCTTCTGATGGTGCCGTGGATGAACTAGATGTGCTTGGTTGTGAGGGAGGCGTAAGATTGTTCTCTATCAACATTTGCACCATTTTCAGCTGCTGCTCAAGTAACAGTTCAAGTTTGGAATGGTCCATAATTGAGTAACTAAAGTCACCAAAGAAAGGATCTGAAAACGGAAAGCGTTTGAATTCACATAAATTCAATGCTTTTAGACGACTTTGTTTGTTCAAACCTATTCATAGTGCACGACTTCGTGATACAAATATCCAGCCGATAGTTAGTGATTTAGACTTTCTCTACGATCATACTATGGAATTTATGGAATCTGGTGAAACATGTGACAAAATCGATATACAAATAGCTCAACAAAACATATATTTTGAGCGTCTTTAAAAATCATCCTATTGGCTTGAACTAGTCACACGAAAGGATTTTAAAAAATTTTGAAAAATATAGTACTCTCCGGATTTCAAAAAGTAAAGTTTAAACCACATTCAGCCAATTCTACAAGAAAATACGTCAAATTGTAAACATGTAATGTTTGGATTTCAAGCAGTCATTCAATGGATTCCGAAACTCTTATTCAAGATTCATTCGATTTGTTGTTATGCATCCAACTTGGCACGATTTGTTACTCCAAGATTACTTCATTGGGTGAGTATGTGTACCTTATTTGTTTGATATCATTTAAACAATCCAGACAGCGACACTTACAGCAGAGGTTGTGCTGCGACTGAAAACACGAGTTCAGTTTGTTCTCAATTAATCACAATTTTGATTCAGTTAACTGAAGCCAAACTCATCACCTAAATAATGAACACTCCGAACTTCGTCGTGAATGTTCTTTTGGATAAGTCATAAACCATCTACATGCATAAGGTATTTAAACCAGACCGGTAAAGTCATAAATGCTAATAAGTATTGAATAGTATATGTATGTGACGTATGTGTAAAACGCCGCATCATTGAGCAATATTGGCCTATTTGTGTTTAGCCAACTTTGGTCAATAAATGCGTTGTCCTGGTAATGAGATCAACACAGAAATATGGCTCTTAAGGGCTTTGAGATAATCAGAAATCTCTTTGCAAATGTGACATATTTTGCAATGAAATCAGTTGAGTGTCAAAACGTACTTCGTTGAGAAGTATCGAATTCATATTTCATCTTGACTTATAAAAATGAACTTATAAATGAAAACTTCAGCCCATCACCAAACTAGACGAAACGACAAGCTTGATCTGATGACATCCATCCAGTGACTTCCTAATAATAATAATGATAACAGTACTAATGCTAATACTCACAATAATAATCACCTGATATGGAGTTGCTTGATAGATATAACATAACTTAGTCACAATATAGTTTATCTTTATTCTTCCGTATTAATAATTAACATGATGCACATACAGCGGCACGGTAAAAAAAGGCAGATCGTCTCATTACCGCCCTCTGTTTCATTTCAACAACCTTGAAAGGTTAGCTCGTTTCAAAAGGGGCAGTGACTCGCGTGTGTGGTCGTGGATGCTGACTTCTGAAGAGTCCCATTCTGAGACAAAACAGCCGTTCAATGCTTCCACGTTTTCGATTGTAGTCTGACACTGACTAGTTCATGATCTCACTTAAATACATTTTATCTGGTTTTGTGAAACATCACTAGATATGAATTGTTATCACAGCTTTTTGAAGATCGTCCTTAATCTAGTTTTTAATAATTATTCAACTATAAAATCAGTTAGTGATGTTGGAAAGTCCCCACAAGTCATTTGCTGCTAACAATAATAATACTTATACAAATAGTAATACTACTAAATGCCCTGGTATGGCCAAGAGTGAAATTGAGCTCACCATCCATCTAAAGGTTCTCGAGTCACTGACTGTTTGAAAATTGAATGCTGCCACCAAATACGAATACTGAAGCAGTTTTTCTGAAACCACATGCACCATTCAAACTGCCTGCATTCAATGTTCTCACACTAATGCAGGACTGGCTTTGTCTTTAGAAAGTCTTAATATCGATGTTCATAGTCTATACGAGACTCGTATTTTAGACTCTGATGAAGTACTACAAATTTGATCTCCAACTGTCTCTTCAAAAGTCTTGTCTTACGTCCGTTTATCCGAAAACTCTTTCGCACCTTCGTCTGGTCTTGCTGGCGTTGGTGTCGCATTAAGCGCTAGAGCTGAGGCAGCACATAACAGTCGGTTATGTTCTGTTAGGTTAGAGAGTTCCATCAAATTAAAAAGAAATCGGTGTGAGAAACGATTTTTTTTTGTCACGTCCGCCTATGTCTCGACAGATTGCAGCCTGGATGAATTCTACCACCAGTTAATTGTTTTTCTGCAGAAAGTGAGTTCGACAGATATTGTAGTACTAGTCGGTGACTTGCATGCTCCGGTCGGTCGTCTAGGCACAGAAAAGAGTCGTTTAGGTGGCGGATGAGGAATCGTAGGTCGTAGGTCAGATAATGGAGACCGTCTACTGCAACTGTGCACAGACCACAACCTGTTTCTGGCTAGCACTAACTTCCGGTATAGTCATCGCTGATGTGCCACCTGGCGTCCTCCCTCTACATGCCTGGACTGAGATTGATCACATCTCGATCAGCTACCGCTGGCGTAGTTGTGTATAAGACTGCCGCTCCCTTTGGAGTACCTATCTGGACTCTGATCATACCCTGGTCTGCGCCAATAAAATGATCGCCATCAAGGGATTGATATTAGCAAGTTGAATGCAACTTCTGTTGCAGGTAAGTATCGAACCAAGCTAGCTTCTAGGCTAGCTTACAATGCACCGAAACGTATAGATGAGCATTGGTTGCGATTGAATGACGGCATGAAAATGTCGAGTTAAGTCAGTTGTGGGTTCGCGAAACGTTCCCGCTTATAAGCACTGGGTTGTTTCAGGCTCCTAATAGTTCACTGAAGCCAATCGGTTTACTCCGGGTGAACGTGAGTTTGACCGTCTTAATTATCACAGGCCAACAGTCGTAGTGTTTCTTGACACCAGGGCTGCCTTCGATTCGTTGGACGGGACTGTTCTCTGACATTGTCTATTGAAGAAAGGTGTGTCTGAGAAATTTATTAAGGTCTTAAAGAGGCACCACGTACAAACACCTTAGGTAGAGTGATGGCATACAACCACTTTTCTTCATTGATCTATTCAAGCAGTAGGGTTAGTCAGGGTTGCCCAATATCACTCAATCTTCTTCTTCAACTTTGCCATCGATGACATTCTGGAAACAGCTCTGTTGCATGTAATTAGTGGCGGTGTGTATTTGTTGCCTGGAAAAACAACACTCGACCTTGAGCATGCGGATGACATTGACTTACTGTGCGATAATGCTGAAGCCATGCAATCCGCACCTAATCAGTTGGCGATCGGTGTCCGTAGTTATGGTATATGCGTTACACCTTCGAAGTGCAAAGTAATTCTATTAGACTGGCAGGATTCCTATCCTGTACTCACCCTGGATATCCTCATTTAAAATAACCAGAATTTAATAATTAAAGAATTATGTAATATTATCTATATGATTGAAAGAAAGGGATTGGATATACATGAACAACACACACACACAAACTACTTTAACGTTTTGTTTATTTATTTACACAATAATTGTTTCCTCCCTCTTCTTTTTCTTCTCCTTCTTCTTTTTCTTTTTCTTCCTTTTCTCCTTCTTCTTCTGCTTCTCCTCTTCTTTCTTCTTCTTCTTCCTCTTCTCCTCCTCCTCCTTCTTCTTCTTATCATTATTATTATTGTTGGCTTTATTCAATAATATATTTTTAATACAATATAGAATTCTGAGCAAAAAGTATTTCAACAAGTTTCCGTTTGTTATTTCTTGATCGATCGTGATCACCAATTAGGTGTTAGCAGTTCAGGAATCAACATCTGAATAATGTATTCTGTTTTCCATGCATATTACTAGCTACCACAGTGTCTCTGATTGATCTCTTTTTATAACTTGTACAGTGAAATACCGTGAAAGTTTCACAAACAGAAATAAGAAACCAGATAACTTGTTGAAATATCCAGATGGTAGGAACAGATATAGCCCTATGAAATTTAATCACATAGTGATTAAATTAATTTTTTCTAATTTTTCTTTCTTCTTCTAAAGTACTTTATATGATGACGGCGAATTTTACTGATAGGATTCAATGATAATAGATTCAGATATCGATTAAAATGGTCCCACTTTCATAGAAGGAGTATAGACATATGCATATACATATATAATACCTCAAGCGAAGTGTAATATTAGTAAATTTTCCGGCTCACAGCAAAACAATATTGTGCTAAATGCAGATGAAGTGGTGACAACACGAGATGATCAAGAAACAGATCTTTCAGATAAAGTCCTGAATCTAGAATCAAATGAAACACTATTAGCCCTGTCTAACTCTGAAAATAAACTCCAGCCGGAACAACATTATGGTTCACGTGATATCGGTCGAGAAAGATGAAGGGACTCATATCCTGAAAATAACTGGAGCACTACAATGAACCCAGTTGTAGCAAATGATATTCAAAATTATCGGGAGACAGAAGCTTATAATGAACCAACTTCTTATCCCATTTCTCATGTCATATAATTTTGATGAAATTTTTTACAAAAATGAGTAATATATGTCAGCTGAATCAAACGATGATCAAAAATCTAATCCAATTCTGTTAGATATTGATTTTCCTAATGACTCATTATCCACTTATGAGATTTTTAATGGATTTGAAGAAAATGTTTCACAAGAACCAAACCCTGATGACCTCAAATCAAATGTGGTTAATGGTCATCTAATCATTTCTGGTGGATACTTCATTCAATGTGCGAAATATATTTTAATTAAAGTCATACTAATTGTTACTTGGAGATATGAGGATCCAATATTATTTCGTGGGTGGATGTGGGATAATTTTGGAGAACTTGAAGTTACACCTTTTATTCAAAATCAGGATCTAAAGTTCATATGTTTAAAAAAAGGAGGTATTATATTCTATCGAAGATCAAATTACGAGTAACTTCTGAGACCTATTAATGGACTAATATTATCTCTATATTTTTATGGTATAACTATTCAGTAATTAAATTATGTATATCTATATTCCCCTTATTCGAAGGTTACTTTTTGACCTATGGATTATTATTATACGATTTAGTGTTCTTAATTTATGTTCAGTCTATTGATTACAGTCTCCCACGTTCACAGTCACTTTTTGGCTTTATTGTGTATGAATTTTATTTCCTATTTTATGGTTCGATGCGATCTGTTCGGCTGGTATATAAACCAAGTTTGTTTGAAATAGATGGTCCGGATAGTGGGAACTTTTATTGGTGTCCCGGATTGAGCTGGACGGGTTAAACGAGCAAAGGACCAATAAAGGCGCTAGGCTGATCAGACCGGTCGGACGTCGTTGGTTTAGTACAGTACAAGAGTGAATAAGCCGTTATTCAATGGGCGGATAAATTACGTGATAATTAGCCGGAACTAAAGTCACAACAGTTTGTACCTTACCGCCAGAGATAGGCATTTGTGGGCTGAAATGTGATTTAAATTTTTGTGTTGATCTTTTCTAACCTCACCTTTCCTCGCTGGAAGGCAACATTGTTGTTATGCTTATTGTTTAATGGTAACGCCTTATAATTCACATATCTCTGTACATTCAGTAGTGAAAATGCTTTGTAACCATATGAATGAATATTTTTTACATTTCATTCTTTGATTTTAAATATCTAACACCTTGATGTTGTTACCTTTGAAAATTCTAAAAAATTTAGTCTTCATTGTTTTATTCTTTATATGTTGATTGATTTCAAATGAATCTTTTGATAGCATACAATTTGTACTTCATGGCGTTTTGAATTCTGTTTCTATCTTAAATCCAATCATTTCGACATTAAAGTAAACTTTAACATAAGCTTGAAACGCATTACCACCTCACCCAGCCCCTCACCTCGTCTTACACAGACTAGTAACATCATTATATTCTATATCATACTATTCTTGACAAAACTAAAGTACAGAGATTTTGTTACGTCATTGATCTAACTAACCAACAGTATACTTCAAGCTTGAGACTAGAAATAGGCGTCCGAATTGAGAGTCACGACCTTAGACAGAAAGACGAAAACTATTCTATCACATGATCGGTTGACAAGCGATAGACAGAGGGAGAGAGAATGAGGCAACTGGAACACCACTCGATTTATTACTGATTCCCGATTCAGATTAATGTAAAAAGATACGTGATTAAATAGATGACTCACACGACCAAAACACACTAACAATTAGAAAAGTACAATTATATCTCCAAACAGGCCATTAAGGTCGAGCATATAGGGTACAAGAGGTCATGTTTAAATTACAACAAATTTGAAACAGAAAAGGGTATAGCAGTGAATCATTCACCAAACGGAAGCTTACAGTTAGTATTTCACAAACTTTGAATTATGTGAAATAACGTCTCCATTGTTTGTCACAGCTTCGTTGTTGATCTGTTCTCATCTGATTTATACTTGATAAATGGGCAGTTAAATTTCTTGGTAAAAAGTGTCATTTCATTTTGTTACTAGTTAATATCAAACGATTAGTTAGTTCAGTAAATTCTGGTTTCAGTCTTAGTACTTACATCAATTAAAAGAGAAGATTGCTACAATACAAGTGAACTGTACTTCAGGAGTGGGAAGGTACGATTTTTCGAGGAATAAACGAGTTTCTACACTATCGTTTTCTATCTGTAAGTTAATCCTTTATGAATAAGTGTTGATAGTATGTTTCATCCCTCTCTATGATAATTGTGAAATATAACTTGTTATAATGGTCAATTAGAGGGGCGGAGTGTAGTTAAGAGGAATTCAGTGGGTCGAATAACTAAGATTGATTGAATTAATTTTTGAAGATTGGATAAAAGATCCTCCATAATAAGTTAACCTAAAACTAAAACATCGATTAATCACTAGGTATTGAATAATGCTACGTTTATCTAAAACTCAATATTGTTAGGTAGAATTCCATCTATCATGTTTTCGCCTAGTTAATTTTGCTACAGATGACTCGGTGGTGACATCTTAGACTTTGGAATGAGATGACGCTTCTTCAAATTCAACACAGAAAATCAAATGCTTCAGTATTGTATGATGATAATGAGCACAAAACTCAAGTTGAGCAGTGTTTTATGCTAACTACCTTCAACTTCCTCACAATATACAACGGTTATGTTTGGAGTAATATGAAGAC
>CALYCG020000011.1:0-76531 GCA_944470205.2 Schistosoma margrebowiei | reverse complement strand
TGAAAACATTCATCGAAGTAAATACAAGCATGCTTTACCTTCTATTCGAAATGATTTGGGAGGAGGAACAAGTGCAGATGAACTGGATTGAAAAAACACCTCATCAAGATTCCAAGGAAAGGAGGTCTGTGCATTGCACTACTGTCAGTACCAGGAAAAGTGTTGCTGAACCGGGTGAAATATGCAGTAGACGCCCAACTTCGAGATCAGCAGGCTGCATTCCATAAGGATAGGTTGTGTATTGACCAAATTGCAACACTACGGATCATCGTCGAACAATCAGTTGAGTGGAACTCTTCAATGTACATCAACTTCATTGATTATGAAAAAACACTTGACAGTGTAGATAGGAGAAAATTATGGAAACTTTTTCGACTCTACGGAGTTCCTGAGAAGATTGCCAACATTATATGGAACTCATACGACGGACTACAGTGCAACGTAGTGCATGGAGGACAGCTTACAGACGCATTCCAAGTAAGGATCAGAGTCAGATAATGCTGTCTACTCTCTCCTTTCCTCTCTCGTGGTGGTCGACTGGATTATGAAGACCTCGACATCTGAGGGAAAACACGGAGTACAATGGACAGCTCAGAACCAATTAGATGATTTGGACTTCGCAGATGACCTTGCCCTCCTATCACATACACACGAATAGATGCAGACAAAGACAGCCAGTGTAGCAACAGTCTCTGCATCAGTAGGCCTCAGCATACACAAAGGGAAAACCAAGGTCCTCAAATTCAAAGCGGAAAACAACAATCCAATCACTCTTGATGGCGAAACAATGGAAGATGTAGAATCACTCACATACCCGGGAATCATAATCGATGAACAAGGAGGTTCAGATGCAGACGTAAAGGAGATGATTGTCACAGCAAGGGTCGCATTCCTACAATTGAAGAACATATGGAACTCAAAACAATTTTCAACCAATATCAAAGTGAGAAGCTTCAATACCAACGTCAAGGCAGTTCTAATGTATGGAGCTGAAACTTGGAGAACTACAACAACCACAATCAAGAAAGTACAAGTATTTATAAATGGTTGTCTACGCAAGATACTCAACATCCATTGGCCGGATACAATCAACAACAGCTTTCAATAGGAGATAACAAATCAGCTTCCAGCTGAAGAAGAAATTAGGAAAAGACGATGGAAATGGACAGGACATACATTATTCAAATCGTCAAACTGAATCTTGAGGTAAGCCCTAACTTGGAATCATGAAGGGAAGCGGAAAAGAGGAAGGCCAAAGGACACATTAAGTTGCGAAATAGAAGCAGATATGAAAACGATGAATTACAACTGGACGGAGCTAGAAAAGATTGCACAGGACAGGGTTGGATGGAGAATGCTGGTGAGCGGCCTATACTCCTTCACGAGGTGTAACAGGCGCATGTAAGTATACTCTGGGCTTCTATTTTTACTCGTGAATTGTGTATCTTGTATAACATGGCACAGTCTGTGTGTAGCATATCGATTAATTATCCAGTTTGGTGGTGTAATAAATAAAGACTTGGTTAGAATAATCCAGTTTACTATATTAAGCAAAATCAGACACTGCATTTATAAAGTATGAAAACATTTCATTGGATGCACCATTTCCTTAAATTATCTCTTACAAGTTCCATCGTTCTTTCATTCCTGCTGCTACTCGAACTGCTTCTACTTTTCTCTCTTTTCTTATTTTCCTCTTCTGTCAATAAGAATCCTACCTGCGATACTTGATTCATACTACTTATATCTTGTGGTGTCGGTTATTATTTTAAATCCATGTACCTTATTCTAGCTTTCGAACAGACCAATCTATTCATTCTACTTGAGTCATATTTTGACCTTAATAATTATTCGCTTATCCATCTTGGCTGATTTTTTATCAACGCATATATGTATGTACATTTCTTATCCTAATCATCACATGTTTGTAACTTATTTTTGTGTGACTATAAATATTGATCGACGCTTGACTAAAGTAAAGGGAGTTGGCTCACAAGCCTTCTCCACTGCGCGTCGTTCCGCTTCGCTTGTCCGATATTTTGTCTGGATCAAAGATTGTGTGAAATATACGTATTCGAAATTCATTCTCGTATTTGGCTTATTTAGTTCCGTTATTGACTAACTCAATTTAAATCAATGATTATATACGAAGATAGGCGACATATTTTAGTTGCCCGTGATCTGACTACAAGTAGTTCGTATAAATGATTGTTATTCAAATATATGTAATATGATATCAACCTCTAAAAGAAACTTCTAACTAAATTGATCGTTTTTCGAACACTGTAAATATAAGACTAGTCATTATCGTCAGTAGGAATAAATTATAGAGGGTAGTTATAAAAAAAAGGTTTTATCATATTTTTTCTCTCGTTTCTGATGTTGGTATGAAAAGTTTAGCTAATTTACTGACGTAAATATCCATGAATTTATTTGGACTTCTTCATGTGTCTTACCAACCAACCGATTTTCCAAAGAATCATGAAATTAAAATTAAATAGGAGGAGACATACTACTTATTAAATAATGGTTAATAAAACTAAAAGGTGTGTTTTCAAAGCTTTGTTTCGTATTTTAAATTTTCTCACAGGTTCATTATCCTTTGAGAATCATGATGATTCTGTCACTTACGGATTGTGTAATCTATATTTAAATGATAATTTAGAACAAATGACAAAACTTCGTGATGGTCAGATTTTGGAAACCTATTATGATAAACTAAATGAATGTATAAAAGATATGGAAGATTGTGGCGTACGGCTAAAGTCTATGGTTAGTGTTTTTGTTCTCTGATTGCTTTATTTTCGTCATAGTATTGCGTTTATTCTTTTTATTTATCGGTATGGTCCACATCACAATCCGTTGATCGTTTTCCAACCTATTGGATGACCCGAAAACACCACATTCCTGAATCATTTTTTACAGTTCCACTTAAAATTTTCACACTATTCATTGTTCAGTGATATATTCGTACTGTTTCTCAACTCCAACTCCAATAGGAAAAACGAAGGGACTTCTATTTTTCTCTTTCATACTACAACAACTAGAGTAAGGACTTCAGTTTCCTAATAGGAATTTTGCTAACAATTTGCTTACATCTTTCAGCTACTATCCCCATGTGTCTATTATCATGTATGCTTAATACTGCATTAAAGCTTACACATATATTCTTACTAGCTCAAATATTGGCCTATTCATACACTCGTTCTCTCTCGTTGGTATTGCCATCATGTGCGTAGTGGCTTTGTGATCTGTGCTGAACAATCGTAAGCTGTAGCCATTGCTTCGCATTGTTTTCTGAAATTTGTGTGCCATTGGGAGTTATCTAATAACGGTTTTTAGGACAAGTGATAAACGAAATTCCCCACTAAACTGTAAAACTAATACATCATTGTCCCTTATTTTGTTGTGCCTTTTTTGAAAACGCTCACCAATATTTACCAGTACACAATACAATAACAGAAAAGATACATAGGATATCCGTTTATTGACCTAGTAACTCATGTCTATTGTCCGAAACAAAATAGTGTGTTCGTTCTGCATTACTGAAGCTGCTGACCAAATAATTGTTAAAACGTTAAACTCTACAAAGCATAGTTCTACTTGTGGTGATATATAAGTCAAATAGATGATTTGTCAGAAGATCTAAAATATACCGTCAGTCTTGAATGATCAATAACTTTTGAAACGGAAGTCAATAAGTAGTTATCACATGATTTATGAACCTTTGCATATTGAATGATTTATGACAGTAAACATGAAATAGCCAGGTTTTTTAATCTATGATTTTTAGCGTTAGGAGTACGGTTAGAGTAAGAGAATACTTTGTTTTTATTAATGCACAGGTTACCCGTCCACGGGTTTTAAATCCCATGCACAAATCCTAAAGGTCGTCATCTGAACTGGGATCGAATTGGCACTGTAAGTTATTTCCATCATTGTCTAGTTGTATAATAATGATAATAAGCCATCTTTGTTTTATTATGTGTATGGTAATTTGTCGATGTCTTTTCACCGCTGATTTGTTTGATTAATGAGTTTTTGTTTAAATTTTTAGCTAGACCAATTGAATGCTTTGAGACAACTAAGTCAAAATGAATCAATTTACCAACAGTATGCCACATGCCAATCGACATTGGACTCATCCGTAAAAGTAAAAAGTGATTCTGCACTAGATGATAACAGTTTGTCTACTTTAAATTCGACTCGATCATATCCATTAACATCATTAAAACAACAAACACAACAACGGAAGTTCAGGGAGACTTACTTATGCGAAATATTGAACATTGAAATAAACGGACTAATCAAACAAATTGAACGTGATTCAAGCATTCGAAAATATTTAGTGAAAATTATATTACCTAGCACTTCACATTATTTTCAAGTGAATACTTTTGTTCAGGATAATGATGATGCTGTCCTAACAAAATTTGTGTCAATTTGGCGTCATTTTGGACAATATGTTTCATGGTTTACTGTTATATCAATGTCTGAGCATATTTTGAAAACTTTCAATAATACAAACTGAATGAATTCATATAGAATCATGTATATATTTATGCACCTTTTTTGTACCAGAAATGAGTATATTATTTTTGCTGTGTTGGACGTTTTTATTTCCACACCACATTCGATTGGTATGATTGTCATTAGAATATATTTGGACACAGTTTTCATCACAAGACAACAGTCCTCCATACGATACGCTACTGATTAATGTATGAAGTGCAGACATTCTCTAACAAAAATCAATGAAACCGAACTCTAAATTATGATCAGTAGGTTGAAAAAATTACTCCAATTTGACAGTGAACATCTGTAATGAAAATAACGGAGCGTTAGGATAAATTTGTACATAAATGCCCAATGAAAAATACCATGACTGTCAGTCAGTGAAGTCGAAGTGGATGTGTTGGTACGAGAGGAGACAAAAAGTAGCAGTAGCGATGTACATAGTCACCAAGATCCGTTGCAATTGATGATAGTGTACATCAGGAGGATCATCAGATGACTTTGCAATGGTCTCCAATTAACCCATACCCCGAGCTATATATTCACACACTTCGTGTTGATAAATGGAAACGTATTAAGGTCGTTTATGTTCGTCCGTAATGTGTTTCAATGAGAACTTCTGAATAAGAATGAGTGGAACTTCGTGTTGATTGTGTGCGATAGCATGGTTTGTTTACCAGGTCGGTTTGCAGTGATCACATGTTAGTTGTCGAATCAGGCCTTGTTGATTACCGATACTAGTATCTACCTACAAATCAGTGAGAAACTGAGGATACGGATTCTTTTCCTTGTTGCACACTAACGTGTGGTGTGGATTTGGCGATGATTTCTGACGTAGTTGATAGCGTGATTGTGGGCTTTACTTTACGATGGTTTGTTAGCTGTCTTCCACTCAAAATCGTTCACCACGCATGCAACATTGGCGTTGGTCTGGTGAGTACAGTATACATCCGCCGGTGATTATGATGCTTACGCTAGATATTGTAATGTGTTATGCTTACAGCACAGCGTAACTAATTAGGGTGTGTTCATAGATATCGAGATAAAGCCATCTTATTCTCATCTCACAGGTGGTGGTAGAATGATGGGAGTATTTATCGATTTGTGGTTAGATCGGTGGACGTGTTTTTTATTTGGAATTATTCGTTTGGCATCAGGGTAGGTGGTTAATGCAGTGTATAGTCTTCGTTGATTGTCCATCTAATATCATTATCTTCAAAGGCGGCTTGACAAAGGGTGATTGAATGCAGTTTCTTCTATTTGCTTGCCTCTACTTCTCCGCCATCTGTCCATTAACTTTTCTTTAGACATTTGAAATTCTATCATATCCACGTTTTATATTCGGACTATAGAACTTGTAGTACAAGATGGTCCAGCCTTTCTTAAAAAAAATACTTCTTCATGGTCTTCGAGAAGCAGTACATAAGACACTGAATGGTTTGTGTGCGAAAAATATCGAACCGATTCACTCTTTAGCATATGGTACACCTATTGTTATGCCATTGAAGTCGAATGGCAAGACCTCCAGAATATGTGGCGACTATAGATTAACGCTGAACACCCGTTTGTAGAACCAAACATGGATGACGGTGAAGTCCAAAGATATCCTAAATCGACTTCGTGATTTTAAAATGTTCTCAAAAAGTTGACTTAAGAGATGCTTGTCGTCAAATCTTTTTAGACCAATCCTTACCTATTGTGACGAGAATTAACACACCTTTTGGTCTGTTCAAATGCAACTTTCTCCCATTTGGTTTCAGTTCTCCAATTATATTTCCCCGACCGAAGCTGCTACCTTGACGCGGTGGTCGGGCTTGCCTATCGTGATGACCCAGCCGAGTTATATTAGCTGGAACATATGTTTCTGTAGGTTCTACCATGCCAGGAAGGTCGATTGGTGAACGGTAAGACTAAAAGCAGCAACTCAAGGTCTGAGGGCGAAGTCGTACTGCTGGCTGTAGAGGGGTGTGACAGCAGTAAGGTGTTTCCCTCGGACAACCAGCATCTGCAGCGATGCTGCCTTCCCACAAGGAGGGGTGGATTTAGAAAAGGTCGACCCTAAAAATGTCACACCTCATTTTACCTCACGGATTTCCGTCTCCGGCGGTAAGGTCCTTTGAAGAACGGAGCTAACACGTCAAAAACCTTCCACGATGGCGATTCCGTAATTGAAGGATGTTACCTGGTTATGCCACTTCTATGTGATTCTACGAATCCAGCTGCTTCTGTCGAGGAAGCTATTTTGTGCGCACTACCAGGCAAATGAACCAACGAGTTAGCGAACAACTCTCTTCGTGGTTGGGAAAAGGTTACGTCAAAACAATACGCAGCTCGGTTCTATCACACTTGATCGATAGCGGTCATAAAGTGGACAGAAACAGGTCGTTCAAAGTTATTTATCGTATTCCCACTAGTTTTCCTTATGGTGTTCGATCTCATCTCTTATATATAGCAGAAGCTATAGGAATCCGAGCCAACAAGCAAAGTCTTTGTGTTCAGAAGAAATTTGTAACACCCTTATCTCTCCCCAGGCCCTAAGTAATAATTGAATTTATTTATTTATTTCTTTTCTAACTTTCTCTTTGTTTATTATTTTTCTTCACCCCCTCCTACCACTTTATTTTCTCTCAACTATACGTCTCATGGTCCAAGTATCTGAACATTTCTTATTACGTCATCTTATAATTTTATAATTGTTATATTAGTTTCTATATTTTTCTAATTATTGACCTATTTCCGATCATGTAACATTTATTTTAAACCTTTATTATTCTTATCAAAACGAATGCACCTGTTGTCACACCATCAATTTGTACTTTTCACGTTTCATTTATTATGTAATCGTTTTCATTGTTATCATTGACTTATGAACTACCTTGGTTGGTTTAGTAATTTCGTATATGCATATAAATATTACTGTATATCAGAGTAAAGCCTGATGAGGATCTAATCGAAAACAATATTGTTCGCTTATATATGTTGTTCTAACTGGGAATTGTTCACAGATGACTCACCGGAAACCATTAGTGATGCTATCACTTGTCACCTTAAATTCTGTGTTGATGTTTGTTGTCCCACTGAAACCATTTTTGTAAGTTTTGATCGACTTTCATCTTCAAAACTAAAACGACTACGGAGGGTGAAGGAAAGAATGTACAAGGAAAAAACTCTAATGAAGTTCGTAAGCTAAATGGTCTGATAAACCTAGAGATTAAACGTCAAATGTCTATGTTTACTCAAAAACTCTTGTCTTGCCAAACTCTGCAAGTATATAGAAACTCTTTAAAGAACTTACAGGTGACTGACAGTTTAGAAGCCATAACCAGCTGAATGTTTGTGACTTAAATAAATATTTTGTACGTCAGTCATCTGATATGATGCTCCCTTTATCCACAGGTTTAAAGAATAGCTGTGTTCCTAGTCTCACTGAAACTGATGTCCGAAGATGTCTCCAGTCACTTAATTCATCCTGATGTTTGGGACCTGGCGGTATCCCAAACCTCATTTTTAAGAAATGTGTTGATATCCTGTGTTATCCATTCACGACTTTCTTTAACAGATCCTTCTAATCTAATCTCATACCGAAAATGTGGAGAATGATGAAGATAATCCCTGTACCAAAGAAAGTATCTGGTGATAGGAACGTGAAATTTAGACTTATTGCAATAACTTCACCCTTCCTCAAAACAATGGAAAAATTATTAATACTTCCACTTCGGCCTGCAATAAAAGAGCATAATGATCCGTATCGGTTTGCTTACAGATGCAAAGGAAGCACCTAAGATGCTGTTGCTGCTCTGCATTACAACATGGTGTTCAACTTAGAAAAAGGTAAGAAGTATGTTCGATGAGCTCTTCTGGACTATACTTCAGCTTTTGATTCTGTACCAAGACAATATCTAATTAACAGGTTAATCGGCGTCAACACTGACAGCTGGATAACCAACTGGAGGAAAGTGTTCAGAGTCTCTACTGTTTTTTGAAGGTGTATCACAAGGAGCTGTTCTTTCACCACTTTTTTATCTTTTTTTCTGCATGATCTGCCTTTTTCTACAAAAAACACTTTTTCGAAATATGCGGATGAGCTCACTGGGTGTATGCTTATATCTTCCTCTTTATATCCCATAGAAGTGATTGAGTTTTGGCCTCGTATTGATTGTTAGTCTGTTGGTAATGGTCTCATACTTAATATGTCTAATTGTCAAGCTGTTAACTTTAGCATGAGGCCATGTCGTAATCTAAACAACATTTTGAGATCCCGTAATGCTTGTACCATCGGAGACTCTTTGAGAAAAACAGTGTCGATGGTCAATTTTCTCAGTGTTCCCTTCTCCTCTGATCACTCTTCGTCTTCTCACGTTTTATTGTTATCGAAGAAGGTCTTCCATCTGACTTACTACATAAAGAGATTGCATGCTCTTGGGGTTACTCGTCATTTACTCTTACAATTTGTCAATTCTTGCATATTACCTATTATTACGTACTGTTCTCTATTATTCCTCCGGGTTTTTTGGGAGAGACTGCTGTATTGTGGAGAGTGGTGAAGGTAGTCAGCAAGATGTTTGATCAATCTTTCGAGGTCATAATTAATGTGGTTGTGGATAGGCATCTAAAGTCATGCAAACTCCTGGTAGGTGTTATTTTATCAGATATTAACCATCCTCTTCACTCGTATCTTTCTCCTTGTATATATCTTTTGGCAGAACGAGACATAATTACATTAAATTCCATGCACGCAAGCAAAATTATAAAAGTTCTATAATACCTTACCTAGAAAATATACTCTGTGACGAATAGGTTGTTAGAGTTAACCTAGTCAATAAACTTCATTCTTAACATGTCTCTAATTTGAAAAGTTGTACAGTTTTTCGTTTTTTCATTTTTTGGTCTTTGTTTCTGTGCTTTTTTTGTGTAAAAATGTTGTTGAAATACCCCGTTCTGAGAATTCTATATTGTGCCAAAATATAATATTGAATAAAGCTATTAATAAATAAATATGCATTAAGGTTTGGGTGCTGTACTTCGATATCCCGTGGTTTTGGTGGGGCCGGTCTATCCAAGTGTCTTACTTATCTGTACCATCATTCCTCAATCTCAGTGATTGACTTGCCTTCCTTTTTATTTTTTGGTTGTTCTGGTTTATTATATATTACCTTCCAGCCTCTTACTTACTTACTTAAGTAAGTAAGTAGTATTTCCCCCCAGTTCCGTTGTGTCATAGATCTGTCTCATATTTCCTTCTTTCGCAACTTTTTCCGTTGTTGTCGCTATCTTTTCCATGTGTTTCCGCTTGCCGGCCCTAATACTTGTCTTCACTTGTTTATTTGTTTCTGTGTATTCATCTTATGTCTTCATTATCCCTGTTTTTGTTCGACTATTGTTGTCTGTCATCTATTTGTTCTTCCTTTCTTGAATCATGTCCAGGGTTTCGATGGAGATCCATTTGTTATGATGATGCCCAGAACCTTCTGACGAGTTGAAACTAGTGCTTACTTGACCCCTTTCCAGTTGTTCCCCATAGAATTCTCATCTTCTCTGAGTAGACCTTGTAAGACTTAGAACCTGATGATGAGAGTTATCTTGAATAGATTGAGTTTGTCAGTATTTCAAAGGAAAATTGCATCGAACCTTTGTGTTGCTGTTTATCCGGTTGTCAAATGCTTCTTTAACTTCAGTTTCATCTTGGACACAACCAGTTGATGTGAACTATGTCAGCTCATCCCCCAGTTCTCATGTCTTACAATGAAACCAAGTCTCCTGAAGGTCAAGGTAGCAGTGGCCTACGTTTCGGACTATTTTCACATTTGCTGGAATGGCTCCTGACCATTAATATAACTGTTAAACCAGAGAAAGCCAGTTTAGTTCGGAAAGTATCGTGAAATTGTTGGTTCTTTTTGTACTAGAGGATAATGACGTATGTCATGCGTATATGCGCATGATTATCCACGGATATTAACGTCCAGTATCATTTTTGCACTACGTATATAACAAGGATAATTTAATTACGATTACAATTTCAAGTGCTTAGTGCGATTTGAAGTCTTACGCTAACTGTAACAAAAATGCCTATTGAGCAAACCTTGTACTGGTAAAATTGAAGCGCATTTTTGGGCAGCATGACGAAGGAACTTTCCACATAACCTTCGACAATTTCGTTCGTCCTTATCTAGAGTACGGTAATATAGTATTTCCTCCCCCACTCTAAAAGGATAAGGGCACTGGAACGTATCCAATGGCGAGCCACGAAGTCAAATCCGAGACTCAAATTCAAGCCTTTGAAGAGCACCCCCAATCACTAAACCTTTACCCGTTAGATTGCAGGCGTCTTAGAAGTGACCTTTTAATTGCGTACAGCATCCTTAACACTTCTTCACATCCCCTTAAACACCTACTCAAGTTTAGCTTCAACAAAATCTAAGGGGTAAGACTCAGAGACTAGAAACAAAACTCAGGAGAACGGACTATAGACACAATTTCTACTCCTCAGGAGTGGTCAAGCGCTAGTCCAAGCGACTTCTCAGGAGTCTTTCAAGAGGAAACCTGACATATATTAAGGACTTGGGATAGTATTTTACTATGACTTACCAATTTCTTTCTCCTCATTTATCGTTAATATACCTATGTTCCTGCCTGGAGGTATTGGTAATCCACTAGCACTAGACATGGAGGCCCGTTAAGCGAAGGCTTCTTCTAATCCGTCCACAACCACTTGAACCATTCCAGGTCAAGAGAAATCTGAAGTAAAAACGTGTGAAAAAGCACCACGCCAACCCAAATAGCATTGAAAGCTTTTTGTATGAATTAGAGCCTATTATCTGGTACGACGAACGCAAGAGAAATTTAATGTATCAACACATGGAAACCACATTCTTTCATCAAACTGCGAGCTTGAGGTGATTTTGTAGTTCGTCCATAAAATGTATTCTCACTACGAAATTCTTTAAAGATGCTTGATAGTAGTGAGTTTCTGCTAAACATAGGGTTGAAATAAACTTCTAAAATTAATAATTACAAATAGTGGAAGTTTAAGTTGAAATCTCAATGTTTTTTAGCGGCAATACTACATTTGAGTTACCTAGAAGTTTGTGACGGCTTGTGATGTGTATATTATGTTCACATTGTAAAACTTAAATTTTTGGCCTTTACGGAGCTTTTAAATGAATTTCATACTGATAGGTATACCCACCTAGAGTTAATTAAGCTGTGAAAGTATTCAGGGATACTCGGTTATGTGTATACTATTATATTCGTATAAATTCTATCGTCTGGCTACATGGGTGCACAGTAGTTAGTAAAATTAACGTGTAAAATTTGTTTTTGGACACAGTTTTCACCTACTTAGACATTTAATGAACACAGAAGTAGATATATCCAATCTCCCTATTGGGGGGGGGCGATAAATTGTTCATTTTGCGGAAATGATGCCAAACCTCTATAATTCACGACTTGGTGAGTGTAGGACAACCAGGAATTCTATAAACTTAAACCAACCTACGGCCCTGACTAATTCCATCCACTCAGAATAATGAAAAAGAATAGAGAGATTGCCATACTTCATGCTACTAAAAAACCATAGCAGTTGTTTTCCTAAACTGTATTTTGCAGTAGTAGGTTCGGGACAGTCAGTCATTCAGGGAGAAACACAATCCAGAAAGGTAGGACATTTGAACCAAGATTTAAGGTCGATCATTTCTTGGATACCTCTGTACGTCCAGTCAGCTGAGTTCTATGACGACCTTATATAACAACGTTGTCCAACTTTTGTGTATTGATGCATCACAAGGTGATTAGCCTAATGAGCACTATTGTGGAGATAGACTTGAATGGCTTATTTTGTAAATAGTTTTTAATATTAGTTGTTCTTATTTTGTCAATTTTTCACTGTATGTATATTTATCATCAAATGACTGTACCTGTTGTTTTAGTGAATGGCCTTGAACGCAATTTCCGTTGTATTACTGACATAGCGTGATGTACCCCCGTTTGCTAACAAATACATTGCCATACACACATACCTTGTTCTATCTTCACTTGTGATTGAGCTAACTGCATTCTAAATCAAACATTATCTGCATTTATAGACTGTGGGTCGGAATATATCATACCTAACATTGGTTTACATTACTGGAGAGTCCAACAACCAAACATTTATAATTGTGAATTTTCAGTATCAGACCCAATCCGAACACGCATCAACTTGGTGAACTTAAGTAAAGTCCCAATTTTTCTGTTGTATTTGTAACAATTAACATTATTATTTACTCTTAATAACTTGGTTAATATTTTTTTACGTTCATTTCTGTCTTGTCCACCACACTATACCGACTTTCAGTATTAATGTAATACAGCATGTTGGATCTGTACAGAAGTTCACTTCATAGAAAAAATTAGGAAGACCCTTTAAAACTTTATCCTCACAACACCGCTGTTCCCTTCCCAGGTCCCGGTATATTGACTTGTTTGATAGGTGCTACCCTAGGCTTGCTATACAACAAAACACTGGTGTTTCCTGCAAATAAATAACCCATGGGCAAGCAGCTGCTCCATAACTGATCTCCAAGTCATCACTGAATCGATTTAATTTCACCTTCGCGTCGGGTCCGTCAATTCTCTTCTTGATCTCCCGAGACACCTCTGGAAACATCAGCGCAATCAAAAACACTCAGCTCTATTTTAGGTAGTTGTATACCTACCATAACAGGCGCCAGTAGCTTTATGCTCTTCTCTAATATTTCAGGTTTCTGCTTCATGTCTAAACTACGATCTTTCATGTCATCTACTATCGAATCAGAACTAGCGTCACTATTATTGTAATTAACCCTATTTAAGTCTGAATCATATGACATAAGGGTATCAAAAGATACTATGTCAAAAGGGACTCGTCATTTGACTTGACTTTATTGACACCAATCAGATTCGAGCTTGACTTTCTTCAACGTACATAAGACGAAAGTTGAACTGTCGTTCAGTGCTCTACAATTAAAAAATAAACACTTCTCTTCTGCATTACAAAAGCAGTATCATAATATCCAGATTGTTAATGGTAGACACGCGGATGCCTTATGCTTTAGCAATCATGCAACCTGTGAATCCATAATGCAGCGTGAAACGTGCATTACTTACGAATGATAGTGTAAAAATGTTAGCTGAATCAGGAACAGTTAAGTCTGTGAACACTTGCGAAACCAACTAAAAATAAGATAAAGAATAGTATAAAGATAAATATTTACCAGCAACTAATAAAAAAATATTCGATTATAGATCGTACGTGCATTTAACTCATCCTTTTTTGTTCCATTATGCACGCTTATTCACTTTATCTCTTGCGTCGTGCATAAAGCCTGGCTCGCAATACCCATCGCGTGTGTTATTTGGTTTTCTGGACAGGCGGCACATTAGAACCGTAAACACATAACATCTATAAATATATATGGACTTATGTTAGTTTGCTGCGAATTGTTCTGTAGAATTTGTCACTACTTATACCAATTTTACTTTTAGTTTCACGTAAGGTATAAGTTATTGCTAGTTTGGGTGTCAACACTTGGGCTAGGCATGCTTTGGTTGAATTCCGAAGATCATCACATGCAATCTCGGATAATCTGGTCGCCTGAGATTTTATAAACAGCTTCGGTTTGCGCACCCGGGCAGTATCACAGCCCTCACACACATCAAATGAGATTTGTGTGGCGCATGCGGCTTATTTACCTGATGGGAGATTTCTAGCTGTGTTTAACAGCTCAATCGTCTCGAGGATCAGCAGGCATTTGGTAGAGCAGCATGCACTGCATAGCCAACGTAGTAGTGGTTTGCAATACCTTTAAAATGCAGTCGATGTGTCCTGTGCACACATGATACTACTTGTTGGGGGTATCATATTACATTCAATCCTCGACTAGAAAGAAACATGGGTTGCCGCACCGATGTTTTGTTGGGGCTATTTAATTTGTTAATTGGACACAGAGAACAAAGAAATTTGTCAGCACCGGAAATAGCAAAAGCAAAAATCATTTATGGATAATGTCCTGAAAATTCTAAAAATGATGGACACTGAACATCAAAAAGTTTTTTATGTCGTACTCAAAAAATGAGTACGGAAAACCTGCTATACAAGTGAACTGGTTGGTCCACTAAACGAGAGCCGCTTGATAAATCTTTTTTTCTGCACTGACAATATGAGTACAATCCAATGAACTAATGTTAAACTGACATTATCGAGTAGTCTATTACTAGTAGCTCAATATTTAGTTTAAGTAAGTATTAAAGTAGCTTTCACATTTTAGGACATAATCGAAATTCTATGATTTACTCAGCAAGGAAAAAGTACCACCTTTTATTAGGGGAAAATGACCCATGTAACAGGCATAGTCGTGTGAGCGAAAATATATCAAGTAGAGGGAAGTATGACAAGAACTGCTACAATGAGTAGATAAAAAGCATATGTTCTCAACCAGTTTGAATGTAATATATGGGAATATATTCATTGTCACTGAGAAACGTGTTCATCCCTCATAGGGTTCTGCAGTTAAATGGGATAAAAACTACGAGTTAAACTTTAAAAACTAGCATGGCAGAACTGGCAAACTATTATTTTCCTGGAATCTTCGTCCGGGCGGTTGTAAAGCGTTTTTGGTAGTTAAGACATGGTTATCATTTTTCTGAAAATGACAGTTAAAACAAGTCAATTATTAATAATGAAAGTGGCCGTGGAGTAATTCTTAAAGTAATCGCTCTTAGTCTCTACGGAAATAGAGTAAACATCGAGTTTTCTCGCGACTCTATAGAAGTTGCTGTTATTATTTTCTCTAGTAGGGACTTCTACTGTTTGCTGATCCTAACCACTGGAAAGCTTGCACAGATTTCTGTATGAGTTCGTTTATATTCTTTTTATAAATGGATATCCTCTTAGGTGTAATTTATTACTAAGATGAATCGTTGGTCTGTTATGGTGAAGAGGACCATGAGGAAATTATACATCTGAAAATTATTCCCCCTAATTCTTTTGTACTGCACAGGTTGGAAGCTTGGGATTTCCTGCAGATCTGCGTATGGATTTTTTTTAGTCAGAGCACCTTTGTAGTTGCTGTTCTTGGAACGCTTTCGAAACGAACACTATGCTTCTTAAAGTAGGAGGATAACGCAGAATTTTTCTCCAGATGAAGTTTGAAGTAAACACTGAAATTAGTTCTCAATGGTTCCGAGACTAGGTTTCCCAATGTTCTGGAAAGAAACTTAAGGACAGAATATGACTTGTTAGCTGGAGAATGCCAAAGGGAATGGAAATTGGGGTACCACACAGTGTTGTCCCAGTCATTTTACTATGGTAAGGTGTGTGATGCATCTATCACCCAAGAATTACTAGGTGGATAGAGTGTCTGTTGGCAATGGGAAGTCTCCAAATACAACTTGTGAGAAAAAAATTAATATCGATTCAAGCTGAATTTAGTGTGAATATTAAGTCAACTTTCAATACATTTTCTCATTACTTTGTAGGCATCCAATGTATTTTCACTATGATTTCTGTTCATTGACAATGTATTAGTTTATTAATTATGACCGATTTAATAGATATATAGATCATTAACCTAAATGTATTTTCTATTAGGAAGTTGAAGTTTTTACTCTAGTTAATGTTGCATGGAAGACACGAATAAAAGTATTTTCGTTCGTCATATTAACAACAGAGTTGACAATTAGTAGACCAGCACACGCATCTGTCAGTATCAACATTGTTCATCTTTAACATTCTAAATCTGTTGGTACTGGTAAGAAGGTGGTTTATGTTCCTCAGTTCGGGTTTTTCTGAAAAACTATGGTTTTCAATTATTGTTATTATTATAAAATTTAATGTTCTGCTTACTAGAACTAATCCTAGTTGCTGAGAATTGCATATTTTACGGAGTATATAGGACTAAACAAAACAGTTATTAGTAATATTACTATTAAAGCACCCCAAAATAGTTGCGTGTGATTTGTCATTCAAATTTTTTTCTGATCTAATATAATATTTGTTAATCTTTTCACTCATATCGTGAAAAGGAGCTTGTATAGTGAGACCGTAATTTTCCCCGGATCTTTTTTTACGGTGACAGTACCCATTACAAATTGATGAATGCAGTTAGGCATAGGAACCATGACAAGCCAGTGTTACTCCTCACATTCTTGTAAAGTTTACAGGTATGGACACTCCTTTTTGTGCCATTTTATATAGGATAAATCTAAGGACTTGCTTTAGTCGGATAATGTGAGCCCTAGCATATTTTAGTGACTTTTTCGAGTTATTATACATTAGTCTATCTGTCTTTGTCATCTGAAGCGCAAATTAATTGTTAACTATATAAGAAGTCTTAAGAATTTACTTCTGGGTCGTTATTGTTGAAGAATTTTCGAATAGTCTGATAGTTATTTTACTCCCGGGAGTAAAGTAGACATTCTTACATCACCTGTGTTCAGATTGTTTTATACTAAAGCTTACCATCTGACTTTACAATCTGTGGGTCGTTTGACAAGTCATTTCTTAAGAAATCATTTCATAGACGTATTATTTACTGGATCGAATCCTCCATAAGATTAAATAAAAATAAGAGTTCCACTACTTACAACAGTCTAGATGATAGACCGCAAAATCATATCGGTTAAACACTAATGAAAACATAATTTATATATGAAGGCCTTAATATATACTGGCATGTAACTAATGTGAAGTACAGTTGATTCCATGTTGAAATTTCTAATCTTTGAGTACGATTTATTTGTAAAACGCTTAGGCGTTCTTAAAATGATTTTCTGAATATATATAGTTATAACGCTCGCGATTTACTTCGTCTATTTTTATAACGGTTGGGTTTCCACGTTACACGTATGGGACGTTGATTTACTTTAAACGATTATCTACACCAGACCCCTCCCAGTGTCTACTCTACAGGACGTCAACACAACTAAGATCAAGAACATGTAATTAGTCTGACCACAACGTTAATATATTCCCACACCAAAACCCGTCACAATCCACAACAATGAACAAACAATAATAAGTGTGTTGCAATGATAAGAATAAAGGAATATATAACTTATCTGACACATGTCAGACTATCTACATGTCTGACTAAGCAGACAACCAATCATGATCATACTCGACCACACATCACCTCACTCACGAAGTTTGATCGTATGACTTTAGTTTTGGGTCTATTTAAAAAGATTTCGCTTGTTTTCGTTCCCTGGACGATCTTCGCCTTGCTTCTGGTTCCAGCTCATTTTTTCTCATTACAACTTGTAGTGACGGTGGGATATTAAATGTATCACATAATACTTCCAATGGTAAAGCTTTGGGTTTAGATGACTCAAACATTTTTTCTGTCTCGCAGTTGATTGGTGTGTCTAATAATTAGTGTATTTTCGACCATCACTTCATACAGTACGGCCCTACGTCTTTTTTTAATACATCCAAAAATCCATCTGTATTAAAAAAAGACGTAGGGCCGTACTGTATGAAGTGATGGTCGAAAATACACTAATTATTAGACACACCAATCAACTGCGAGACAGAAAAAATGTTTGAGTCATCTAAACCCAAAGCTTTACCAATGGAAGTATTATGTGATACATTTAATATCCCACCGTCACTACAAGTTGTAATGAGAAAAAATGAGCTGGAACCAGAAGCAAGGCGAAGATCGTCCAGGGAACGAAAACAAGCGAAATCTTTTTAAATAGACCCAAAACTAAAGTCATACGATCAAACTTCGTGAGTGAGGTGATGTGTGGTCGAGTATGATCATGATTGGTTGTCTGCTTAGTCAGACATGTAGATAGTCTGACATGTGTCAGATAAGTTATATATTCCTTTATTCTTATCATTGCAACACACTTATTATTGTTTGTTCATTGTTGTGGATTGTGACGGGTTTTGGTGTGGGAATATATTAACGTTGTGGTCAGACTAATTACATGTTCTTGATCTTAGTTGTGTTGACGTCCTGTAGAGTAGACACTGGGAGGGGTCTGGTGTAGATAATCGTTTAAAGTAAATCAACGTCCCATACGTGTAACGTGGAAACCCAACCGTTATAAAAATAGACGAAGTAAATCGCGAGCGTTATAACATTCATTCCCGTATGTTCTATAGAGTGAAGCATAAAATTAAAGTGTTCATAATACTAATTGTATATACTATATAGTGTAGCTGAATTTCATTTCTTTGCATTTTCCCAAATGTTGCAAACTTTCTAGTTGATTGGAAAGACACTCGACTCTGTATTGTTACATGTCTCCGTGACGTCATAAATTCTGCGTGTTGATTTCTACAGTCTGGTATTTTAAGTGAAATTAAACATTTCTCTAAACAATAGTAGTTGGTCTAAATGAATTTGAACACTCTTCCTGTTCAATCGTTTATTTAGTTTTCAGTTTCATATTTTCCATTAACTTGCGTTTAAATATATTTTGTATATATTGGTTTGACATCGCAAAAGTTAGACTTCACACTTTCAGTGTATGGAAGAAAAAAGCAATTCAAGTGTTTCCGTGGCCTCCTTATCAAAAGATGTAAAGAGTTGGAAATATCGTAACAACCATTCCAAGTTTATCACCTCAACTCCGATTAATTGTCAAAATCATCGGAATATTTCATCCGTAAAACAGGTGAGACCTTGTAGTCGATTCTAAAAGCAGTGTTAAATAAATGTTTTGTCACTAAATGTGATTTATTAACCCCTTTACATCCTCGTTTAAGGGCGTATGTTGAGCTTTTTTCTGAGATGATAATAGATAGAGTTCTTCCAGAGGTGTCTAGCATTCATTTTTTAAGCTAATTCTGCGTAGTGCAGATCCGTGTACTTGATATCCAAACACACTCTAAGGGCAGAGAGGTTGTCAAGATTCTAATTCTTATGGAAAGCTGCATTGATAAGTAGCATCGTAACTACTCATTGATGTAATCGGCTCAACAATAACATGGAATGTTCAATAAGATTATTCAGATGCAACATTATGAATTAAAGTATGTAGAAGGAAAATATCCACTTGGTCTTTCAACAGCCTAAAGTGTTGGCACATGATTGAGACAGTATCTTATGCTATTTCAAAGTGACGTATCATCTTGAGTACATTTAAAGAGAGGAAAGTTCAAAAACCTGAAGGGTAGAAGGAGGTTTAGTATAAAATGCTATAATGATGAAATTGTTCGATGTCTATTTCAGGTCTGGTCTGGAAAACCGATACGTTGAGATCCAGGCATATCTAACTGACAATTCTGTAATGGAAAAAAATATGTGTTCTGAACCCCACTGGAAATAATATTGAGGTATGCAATGGTGAATAACTAAATCACTGTACTTTTCCCCAAATTTCAATGCTTATTCAATCAACATGCTAATTTCTGTTGTCGCTGAAATACGTCATGCATAACTCCACACTCAAGTTACAGCAGTAAAAAAAAAATTCATTTTGGTAATGAAATGATTTGAAGAAAATTCTCAAGTCAGCTAAAAATTTAAAGCTTAAATAAGATGATACACTGTTTAGGAAAAAAGTAGATAAGTCTCCAATTGCCGGTTTTATTCGCCTTACGTAAACCAAACACAAAGCTTACACTTCTGTGTACAAATCAAATCGCTAATGAGTGACTTTGACTTAACATGTGTGTATATTAAATTCAAATGACAAAAACAGAATTCTATTTTCGGTTTTTTTCTGTCATGTTTTCGATCTCTAAATGAACTACTAGTATGTATTGCTAAAATGCCCCATTCTAGAACTGAACACTCGTTCAATACTATTCAGTTTGGATTATCGTTTTGATTAATATAGGTGTCATTAAGAGAATAGCTGCATTAGATTTGTTAACTTCGTAGAACTGTCAAATTCTAAAACAATGTGTTGTTTATTCTTTTTTAATTTAACACTTAGGAATCGAAGATCTCGTTTTCAATAAATGAACGCCTAACAGATTTATTAAATAAAATTCTTCCTTTAAAAAAGAAATGGAG
Source organism: Schistosoma margrebowiei (assembly GCA_944470205.2). NCBI lineage: Eukaryota > Metazoa > Platyhelminthes > Trematoda > Strigeidida > Schistosomatidae > Schistosoma > Schistosoma margrebowiei. The sequence goes on along the minus strand of CALYCG020000011.1, from coordinate 56,027 downwards.
CACAAATTTCCATCAGTCATGTATTGTTTTCACAAATCTGGCTACAAATATTTGTAAAATCCTATCAGGTAAGTTCGAACACATAATTATTCCTTTTTGAATCATGCCTTTGTACTAGACGTAAGTATTCTTGTCCTAACCTAATTAAAATCTTTACAGTTTAAAAGTTTCCGATGTTTCCAGTAGGTTCTGACCGTTTTGACATGAGACTTCGTTTACGTCAATCCACATCAATATTCCTCGGAACCCGTGGTAGGAGTTCATGGGTTTGGCAGCCATATCTTCCCGATTCATCCTTAAATTAAGGTCATATTTAAGTTTTAAAATTATCGGTAAAATTGATGTGACTTACGTTGGCATCGTTTATCCCTTTATGACGTTACATTGGTCGCAAAAGTTCTGAGTAACTAGTTCTACATAAAGGCAACACTTTGCCTCATAGTTAGATTGAATAAAATCAAAAGCCACGCATCTTGCCTTTTTAAGTCGACAATGTGATCATATAGAGCCCTGACTACGATGTCGGAGAATTTCAAAATGGTATAATACTCAGCAAGTAACCTATAATAATCAGTGAAGATTTGATTAGCTACTGGATGTGAATGAACAAACAGTTTGTTAACTCCTTAAATATGTGATTTCTTTCCTATCATTGCTTTCTACTCTTTACTTGTTGAATGTAGACTGCTTGTGTGTTGAGTAAAATATACTGCAATCAATCATAGAGAAATGCCCAAGAAAGGACCTAACTATTCTGATGGGAGATCTAAATGCCAAAGTCGGAATAGACAACGCCGGATATGAAGATATCATTGGACGACATGGACTGGGAGAGAGAAACGAAAATGGAGAAAGATTTGCAAACCTGTGTGCATTCAACAAATTGGTCATGGACGGCACAGTATTTCCACACGAAGCTACATGGATCTCACCGGACCACACTACAGAGAACCAGATAGATCATATTTGTATCAATAAAAAATTCCGAAGGACAATGGAAGATGTGAGAACCAGGAGAGGAGCTGACATAGCTTCAGATCACCACCTAGTTGTGGCCAATTTAAAACTGAAGCTATTGAAAAACTGGACAACTGGACAGACAACACTACAGAGGTTCAATACAGCTTTCCTTCGAGATACTGACAAACTCAATCAATTCAAGATAGCTCTCAACAACAGGTTCCAAGCCTTACCAGATCTACTGAAGGAAGAAGAAACTACTATAGAGGACAACTGAAAAGGCATCAAAGAAGCATCAACTTCAACGTGTCACGATGTTCTGGGCCTAAAGAAGCATTATCATACGGAATGGATCTCTATGTAAACACTGGGCAGGATCAAAGAAAGGAAGAATAAGAAGACAGCAATTAACAACAGTCAAACACGAGGAGAGAAATTCCAAGCCAAGCTGAGTACATAGAAGCAAACAAGCAAGTGAAGAAGAGCATCAAAGTCAACAAGCAGAAATACGCAGAAAAACTAGCAACGACGGTGGAAAAATCTGCAAGAGAAGGAAATATGAAGCAGTTTTACGCTACAACGAAGAAACTAGCAGGGAAATATAGTAAACCAGAGAGACCGGTCAAAGACAAAGTAGGCAGACCAATCACTGAGATTCAACAACAGCGGGACAGATAGGTAGAGTAGTTCAAGGAAGTGGTGAATAGGCCGCCTACAATGAATCCACCGGAAATCAAAGCAGCACACACAAATCCTCCCACAGATGTCAATCCACCAACGACGGAAGAAATCAGAATGGCCATCAGACAAATGAAGAGCGAGAGAACAGCAGGACCCGACAATACAGTCTTGAGTGCTCGGAAAGGAAATTGGGTTAGGTACATTGACGACCTGAGAGCGTGACCGCAGTGCCCAAGGGACAACTGCTTGAGGTCGGTCACGCACGACCTTTTTATGAGTAATTTTTGTGTTAGCTCTGCACTTGTTGAGACATTACCGCCATACTCGGATATCCATGGGATAAAGCGAGATGTGCATTTTTAGGCTCGACCTTTTCTAACCCCACCCCTCCTTGTGGGAAGGCAGCATCGCTGTCATGCTGGTTGTCTGAATGAAACACCTTACTGATGTCACACCTCTGTACAGTCAGCAGTACGACTTCGCCTTCAGACCTTGGGTTTGTTACTTTTAGTCTTACCGCTCTTCAACCGACCTGACTGACATGGTAGTATCCGACAATATACCAGCTGAAGCACTGAAAACATACATCGAAGTAAATACAAGCATGCTTTACCTTCTATTCGAAAAGATTTGGGAGGAGGAACAAGTGCAGATGAACTGGATTGAAAAAACACCTCATCAAGATTCCAAGGAAAGGAGGTCTGTGCATTGCACTACTGTCAGTACCAGGAAAAGTGTTGCTGAACCGGGTGAAATATGCAGTAGACGCCCAACTTCGAGATCAGCAGGCTGCATTCCATAAGGATAGGTTGTGTATTGACCAAATTGCAACACTACGGATCATCGTCGAACAATCAGTTGAGTGGAACTCTTCAATGTACATCAACTTCATTGATTATGAAAAAACACTTGACAGTGTAGATAGGAGAAAATTATGGAAACTTTTTCGACTCTACGGAGTTCCTGAGAAGATTGCCAACATTATATGGAACTCATACGACGGACTACAGTGCAACGTAGTGCATGGAGGACAGCTTACAGACGCATTCCAAGTAAGGATCAGAGTCAGATAATGCTGTCTACTCTCTCCTTTCCTCTCTCGTGGTGGTCGACTGGATTATGAAGACCTCGACATCTGAGGGAAAACACGGAGTACAATGGACAGCTCAGAACCAATTAGATGATTTGGACTTCGCAGATGACCTTGCCCTCCTATCACATACACACGAATAGATGCAGACAAAGACAGCCAGTGTAGCAACAGTCTCTGCATCAGTAGGCCTCAGCATACACAAAGGGAAAACCAAGGTCCTCAAATTCAAAGCGGAAAACAACAATCCAATCACTCTTGATGGCGAAACAATGGAAGATGTAGAATCACTCACATACCCGGGAATCATAATCGATGAACAAGGAGGTTCAGATGCAGACGTAAAGGAGATGATTGTCACAGCAAGGGTCGCATTCCTACAATTGAAGAACATATGGAACTCAAAACAATTTTCAACCAATATCAAAGTGAGAAGCTTCAATACCAACGTCAAGGCAGTTCTAATGTATGGAGCTGAAACTTGGAGAACTACAACAACCACAATCAAGAAAGTACAAGTATTTATAAATGGTTGTCTACGCAAGATACTCAACATCCATTGGCCGGATACAATCAACAACAGCTTTCAATAGGAGATAACAAATCAGCTTCCAGCTGAAGAAGAAATTAGGAAAAGACGATGGAAATGGACAGGACATACATTATTCAAATCGTCAAACTGAATCTTGAGGTAAGCCCTAACTTGGAATCATGAAGGGAAGCGGAAAAGAGGAAGGCCAAAGGACACATTAAGTTGCGAAATAGAAGCAGATATGAAAACGATGAATTACAACTGGACGGAGCTAGAAAAGATTGCACAGGACAGGGTTGGATGGAGAATGCTGGTGAGCGGCCTATACTCCTTCACGAGGTGTAACAGGCGCATGTAAGTATACTCTGGGCTTCTATTTTTACTCGTGAATTGTGTATCTTGTATAACATGGCACAGTCTGTGTGTAGCATATCGATTAATTATCCAGTTTGGTGGTGTAATAAATAAAGACTTGGTTAGAATAATCCAGTTTACTATATTAAGCAAAATCAGACACTGCATTTATAAAGTATGAAAACATTTCATTGGATGCACCATTTCCTTAAATTATCTCTTACAAGTTCCATCGTTCTTTCATTCCTGCTGCTACTCGAACTGCTTCTACTTTTCTCTCTTTTCTTATTTTCCTCTTCTGTCAATAAGAATCCTACCTGCGATACTTGATTCATACTACTTATATCTTGTGGTGTCGGTTATTATTTTAAATCCATGTACCTTATTCTAGCTTTCGAACAGACCAATCTATTCATTCTACTTGAGTCATATTTTGACCTTAATAATTATTCGCTTATCCATCTTGGCTGATTTTTTATCAACGCATATATGTATGTACATTTCTTATCCTAATCATCACATGTTTGTAACTTATTTTTGTGTGACTATAAATATTGATCGACGCTTGACTAAAGTAAAGGGAGTTGGCTCACAAGCCTTCTCCACTGCGCGTCGTTCCGCTTCGCTTGTCCGATATTTTGTCTGGATCAAAGATTGTGTGAAATATACGTATTCGAAATTCATTCTCGTATTTGGCTTATTTAGTTCCGTTATTGACTAACTCAATTTAAATCAATGATTATATACGAAGATAGGCGACATATTTTAGTTGCCCGTGATCTGACTACAAGTAGTTCGTATAAATGATTGTTATTCAAATATATGTAATATGATATCAACCTCTAAAAGAAACTTCTAACTAAATTGATCGTTTTTCGAACACTGTAAATATAAGACTAGTCATTATCGTCAGTAGGAATAAATTATAGAGGGTAGTTAATAAAAAAAGGTTTTATCATATTTTTTCTCTCGTTTCTGATGTTGGTATGAAAAGTTTAGCTAATTTACTGACGTAAATATCCATGAATTTATTTGGACTTCTTCATGTGTCTTACCAACCAACCGATTTTCCAAAGAATCATGAAATTAAAATTAAATAGGAGGAGACATACTACTTATTAAATAATGGTTAATAAAACTAAAAGGTGTGTTTTCAAAGCTTTGTTTCGTATTTTAAATTTTCTCACAGGTTCATTATCCTTTGAGAATCATGATGATTCTGTCACTTACGGATTGTGTAATCTATATTTAAATGATAATTTAGAACAAATGACAAAACTTCGTGATGGTCAGATTTTGGAAACCTATTATGATAAACTAAATGAATGTATAAAAGATATGGAAGATTGTGGCGTACGGCTAAAGTCTATGGTTAGTGTTTTTGTTCTCTGATTGCTTTATTTTCGTCATAGTATTGCGTTTATTCTTTTTATTTATCGGTATGGTCCACATCACAATCCGTTGATCGTTTTCCAACCTATTGGATGACCCGAAAACACCACATTCCTGAATCATTTTTTACAGTTCCACTTAAAATTTTCACACTATTCATTGTTCAGTGATATATTCGTACTGTTTCTCAACTCCAACTCCAATAGGAAAAACGAAGGGACTTCTATTTTTCTCTTTCATACTACAACAACTAGAGTAAGGACTTCAGTTTCCTAATAGGAATTTTGCTAACAATTTGCTTACATCTTTCAGCTACTATCCCCATGTGTCTATTATCATGTATGCTTAATACTGCATTAAAGCTTACACATATATTCTTACTAGCTCAAATATTGGCCTATTCATACACTCGTTCTCTCTCGTTGGTATTGCCATCATGTGCGTAGTGGCTTTGTGATCTGTGCTGAACAATCGTAAGCTGTAGCCATTGCTTCGCATTGTTTTCTGAAATTTGTGTGCCATTGGGAGTTATCTAATAACGGTTTTTAGGACAAGTGATAAACGAAATTCCCCACTAAACTGTAAAACTAATACATCATTGTCCCTTATTTTGTTGTGCCTTTTTTGAAAACGCTCACCAATATTTACCAGTACACAATACAATAACAGAAAAGATACATAGGATATCCGTTTATTGACCTAGTAACTCATGTCTATTGTCCGAAACAAAATAGTGTGTTCGTTCTGCATTACTGAAGCTGCTGACCAAATAATTGTTAAAACGTTAAACTCTACAAAGCATAGTTCTACTTGTGGTGATATATAAGTCAAATAGATGATTTGTCAGAAGATCTAAAATATACCGTCAGTCTTGAATGATCAATAACTTTTGAAACGGAAGTCAATAAGTAGTTATCACATGATTTATGAACCTTTGCATATTGAATGATTTATGACAGTAAACATGAAATAGCCAGGTTTTTTAATCTATGATTTTTAGCGTTAGGAGTACGGTTAGAGTAAGAGAATACTTTGTTTTTATTAATGCACAGGTTACCCGTCCACGGGTTTTAAATCCCATGCACAAATCCTAAAGGTCGTCATCTGAACTGGGATCGAATTGGCACTGTAAGTTATTTCCATCATTGTCTAGTTGTATAATAATGATAATAAGCCATCTTTGTTTTATTATGTGTATGGTAATTTGTCGATGTCTTTTCACCGCTGATTTGTTTGATTAATGAGTTTTTGTTTAAATTTTTAGCTAGACCAATTGAATGCTTTGAGACAACTAAGTCAAAATGAATCAATTTACCAACAGTATGCCACATGCCAATCGACATTGGACTCATCCGTAAAAGTAAAAAGTGATTCTGCACTAGATGATAACAGTTTGTCTACTTTAAATTCGACTCGATCATATCCATTAACATCATTAAAACAACAAACACAACAACGGAAGTTCAGGGAGACTTACTTATGCGAAATATTGAACATTGAAATAAACGGACTAATCAAACAAATTGAACGTGATTCAAGCATTCGAAAATATTTAGTGAAAATTATATTACCTAGCACTTCACATTATTTTCAAGTGAATACTTTTGTTCAGGATAATGATGATGCTGTCCTAACAAAATTTGTGTCAATTTGGCGTCATTTTGGACAATATGTTTCATGGTTTACTGTTATATCAATGTCTGAGCATATTTTGAAAACTTTCAATAATACAAACTGAATGAATTCATATAGAATCATGTATATATTTATGCACCTTTTTTGTACCAGAAATGAGTATATTATTTTTGCTGTGTTGGACGTTTTTATTTCCACACCACATTCGATTGGTATGATTGTCATTAGAATATATTTGGACACAGTTTTCATCACAAGACAACAGTCCTCCATACGATACGCTACTGATTAATGTATGAAGTGCAGACATTCTCTAACAAAAATCAATGAAACCGAACTCTAAATTATGATCAGTAGGTTGAAAAAATTACTCCAATTTGACAGTGAACATCTGTAATGAAAATAACGGAGCGTTAGGATAAATTTGTACATAAATGCCCAATGAAAAATACCATGACTGTCAGTCAGTGAAGTCGAAGTGGATGTGTTGGTACGAGAGGAGACAAAAAGTAGCAGTAGCGATGTACATAGTCACCAAGATCCGTTGCAATTGATGATAGTGTACATCAGGAGGATCATCAGATGACTTTGCAATGGTCTCCAATTAACCCATACCCCGAGCTATATATTCACACACTTCGTGTTGATAAATGGAAACGTATTAAGGTCGTTTATGTTCGTCCGTAATGTGTTTCAATGAGAACTTCTGAATAAGAATGAGTGGAACTTCGTGTTGATTGTGTGCGATAGCATGGTTTGTTTACCAGGTCGGTTTGCAGTGATCACATGTTAGTTGTCGAATCAGGCCTTGTTGATTACCGATACTAGTATCTACCTACAAATCAGTGAGAAACTGAGGATACGGATTCTTTTCCTTGTTGCACACTAACGTGTGGTGTGGATTTGGCGATGATTTCTGACGTAGTTGATAGCGTGATTGTGGGCTTTACTTTACGATGGTTTGTTAGCTGTCTTCCACTCAAAATCGTTCACCACGCATGCAACATTGGCGTTGGTCTGGTGAGTACAGTATACATCCGCCGGTGATTATGATGCTTACGCTAGATATTGTAATGTGTTATGCTTACAGCACAGTGTAACTAATTAGGGTGTGTTCATAGATATCGAGATAAAGCCATCTTATTCTCATCTCACAGGTGGTGGTAGAATGATGGGAGTATTTATCGATTTGTGGTTAGATCGGTGGACGTGTTTTTTATTTGGAATTATTCGTTTGGCATCAGGGTAGGTGGTTAATGCAGTGTATAGTCTTCGTTGATTGTCCATCTAATATCATTATCTTCAAAGGCGGCTTGACAAAGGGTGATTGAATGCAGTTTCTTCTATTTGCTTGCCTCTACTTCTCCGCCATCTGTCCATTAACTTTTCTTTAGACATTTGAAATTCTATCATATCCACGTTTTATATTCGGACTATAGAACTTGTAGTACAAGATGGTCCAGCCTTTCTTAAAAAAAATACTTCTTCATGGTCTTCGAGAAGCAGTACATAAGACACTGAATGGTTTGTGTGCGAAAAATATCGAACCGATTCACTCTTTAGCATATGGTACACCTATTGTTATGCCATTGAAGTCGAATGGCAAGACCTCCAGAATATGTGGCGACTATAGATTAACGCTGAACACCCGTTTGTAGAACCAAACATGGATGACGGTGAAGTCCAAAGATATCCTAAATCGACTTCGTGATTTTAAAATGTTCTCAAAAAGTTGACTTAAGAGATGCTTGTCGTCAAATCTTTTTAGACCAATCCTTACCTATTGTGACGAGAATTAACACACCTTTTGGTCTGTTCAAATGCAACTTTCTCCCATTTGGTTTCAGTTCTCCAATTATATTTCCCCGACCGAAGCTGCTACCTTGACGCGGTGGTCGGGCTTGCCTATCGTGATGACCCAGCCGAGTTATATTAGCTGGAACATATGTTTCTGTAGGTTCTACCATGCCAGGAAGGTCGATTGGTGAACGGTAAGACTAAAAGCAGCAACTCAAGGTCTGAGGGCGAAGTCGTACTGCTGGCTGTAGAGGGGTGTGACAGCAGTAAGGTGTTTCCCTCGGACAACCAGCATCTGCAGCGATGCTGCCTTCCCACAAGGAGGGGTGGATTTAGAAAAGGTCGACCCTAAAAATGTCACACCTCATTTTACCTCACGGATTTCCGTCTCCGGCGGTAAGGTCCTTTGAAGAACGGAGCTAACACGTCAAAAACCTTCCACGATGGCGATTCCGTAATTGAAGGATGTTACCTGGTTATGCCACTTCTATGTGATTCTACGAATCCAGCTGCTTCTGTCGAGGAAGCTATATTGTGCGCACTACCAGGCAAATGAACCAACGAGTTAGCGAACAACTCTCTTCGTGGTTGGGAAAAGGTTACGTCAAAACAATACGCAGCTCGGTTCTATCACACTTGATCGATAGCGGTCATAAAGTGGACAGAAACAGGTCGTTCAAAGTTATTTATCGTATTCCCACTAGTTTTCCTTATGGTGTTCGATCTCATCTCTTATATATAGCAGAAGCTATAGGAATCCGAGCCAACAAGCAAAGTCTTTGTGTTCAGAAGAAATTTGTAACACCCTTATCTCTCCCCAGGCCCTAAGTAATAATTGAATTTATTTATTTATTCTTTTTCTAACTTTCTCTTTGTTTATTATTTTTCTTCACCCCCTCCTACCACTTTATTTTCTCTCAACTATACGTCTCATGGTCCAAGTATCTGAACATTTCTTATTACGTCATCTTATAATTTTATAATTGTTATATTAGTTTCTATATTTTTCTAATTATTGACCTATTTCCGATCATGTAACATTTATTTTAAACCTTTATTATTCTTATCAAAACGAATGCACCTGTTGTCACACCATCAATTTGTACTTTTCACGTTTCATTTATTATGTAATCGTTTTCATTGTTATCATTGACTTATGAACTACCTTGGTTGGTTTAGTAATTTCGTATATGCATATAAATATTACTGTATATCAGAGTAAAGCCTGATGAGGATCTAATCGAAAACAATATTGTTCGCTTATATATGTTGTTCTAACTGGGAATTGTTCACAGATGACTCACCGGAAACCATTAGTGATGCTATCACTTGTCACCTTAAATTCTGTGTTGATGTTTGTTGTCCCACTGAAACCATTTTTGTAAGTTTTGATCGACTTTCATCTTCAAAACTAAAACGACTACGGAGGGTGAAGGAAAGAATGTACAAGGAAAAAACTCTAATGAAGTTCGTAAGCTAAATGGTCTGATAAACCTAGAGATTAAACGTCAAAAGTCTATGTTTACTCAAAAACTCTTGTCTTGCCAAACTCTGCAAGTATATAGAAACTCTTTAAAGAACTTACAGGTGACTGACAGTTTAGAAGCCATAACCAGCTGAATGTTTGTGACTTAAATAAATATTTTGTACGTCAGTCATCTGATATGATGCTCCCTTTATCCACAGGTTTAAAGAATAGCTGTGTTCCTAGTCTCACTGAAACTGATGTCCGAAGATGTCTCCAGTCACTTAATTCATCCTGATGTTTGGGACCTGGCGGTATCCCAAACCTCATTTTTAAGAAATGTGTTGATATCCTGTGTTATCCATTCACGACTTTCTTTAACAGATCCTTCTAATCTAATCTCATACCGAAAATGTGGAGAATGATGAAGATAATCCCTGTACCAAAGAAAGTATCTGGTGATAGGAACGTGAAATTTAGACTTATTGCAATAACTTCACCCTTCCTCAAAACAATGGAAAAATTATTAATACTTCCACTTCGGCCTGCAATAAAAGAGCATAATGATCCGTATCGGTTTGCTTACAGATGCAAAGGAAGCACCTAAGATGCTGTTGCTGCTCTGCATTACAACATGGTGTTCAACTTAGAAAAAGGTAAGAAGTATGTTCGATGAGCTCTTCTGGACTATACTTCAGCTTTTGATTCTGTACCAAGACAATATCTAATTAACAGGTTAATCAGCGTCAACACTGACAGCTGGATAACCAACTGGAGGAAAGTGTTCAGAGTCTCTACTGTTTTTTGAAGGTGTATCACAAGGAGCTGTTCTTTCACCACTTTTTTATCTTTTTTTCTGCATGATCTGCCATTTTCTACAAAAAACACTTTTTTGAAATATGCGGATGAGCTCACTGTGTGTATGCTTATATCTTCCTCTTTATATCCCATAGAAGTGAATGAGTTTTGGCCTCGTATTGATTGTTAGTCTGTTGGTAATGGTCTCATACTTAATATGTCTAAATGTCAAGCTGTTAACTTTAGCATGAGGCATGGACGGAATCTAAACAACATTTTGAGATCCCGTAATGCTTGTACCATCGGAGACTCTTTGATAAAAACAGTGTCGATGGTCAATTTTCTCAGTGTTACCTTCTCCTCTGATCACTCTTCGTCTTCTCACGTTTTATTGTTATCGAAGAAGGTCTTCCATCTGACTTACTACATAAAGAGATTGCATGCTCTTGGGGTTACTCGTCATTTACTCTTACAATTTGTCAATTCTTGCATATTACCTATTATTACGTACTGTTCTCTATTATTCCTCCGGGTTTTTGAGGAGAGACTGCTGTATTGTGGAGAGTGGTGAAGGCAGTCAGCAAGATGTTTGATCAATCTTTCGAGGTCATAATTAATGTGGTTGTGGATAGACATCTAAAGTCATGCAAACTCCTGGTAGGTGTTATTTTATCAGATATTAACCATCCTCTTCACTCGTATCTTTCTCCTTGTATATATCTTTTGGCAGAACGAGACATAATTACATTAAAATCCATGCACGCAAGCAAAATTATAAAAGTTCTATAATACCTTACCTAGAAAATATACTCTGTGACGAATAGGTTGTTAGAGTTAACCTAGTCAATAAACTTCATTCTTAACATGTCTCTAATTTGAAAAGTTGTACAGTTTTTCGTTTTTTCATTTTTTGGTCTTTGTTTCTGTGCTTTTTTTGTGTAAAAATGTTGTTGAAATACCCCGTTCTGAGAATTCTATATTGTGCCAAAATATAATATTGAATAAAGCTATTAATAAATAAATATGCATTAAGGTTTGGGTGCTGTACTTCGATATCCCGTGGTTTTGGTGGGGCCGGTCTATCCAAGTGTCTTACTTATCTGTACCATCATTCCTCAATCTCAGTGATTGACTTGCCTTCCTTTTTATTTTTTGGTTGTTCTGGTTTATTATATATTACCTTCCAGCCTCTTACTTACTTACTTAAGTAAGTAAGTAGTATTTCCCCCCAGTTCCGTTGTGTCATAGATCTGTCTCATATTTCCTTCTTTCGCAACTTTTTCCGTTGTTGTCGCTATCTTTTCCATGTGTTTCCGCTTGCCGGCCCTAATACTTGTCTTCACTTGTTTATTTGTTTCTGTGTATTCATCTTATGTCTTCATTATCCCTGTTTTTGTTCGACTATTGTTGTCTGTCATCTATTTGTTCTTCCTTTCTTGAATCATGTCCAGGGTTTCGATGGAGATCCATTTGTTATGATGATGCCCAGAACCTTCTGACGAGTTGAAACTAGTGCTTACTTGACCCCTTTCCAGTTGTTCCCCATAGAATTCTCATCTTCTCTGAGTAGACCTTGTAAGACTTAGAACCTGATGATGAGAGTTATCTTGAATAGATTGAGTTTGTCAGTATTTCAAAGGAAAATTGCATCGAACCTTTGTGTTGCTGTTTATCCGGTTGTCAAATGCTTCTTTAACTTCAGTTTCATCTTGGACACAACCAGTTGATGTGAACTATGTCAGCTCATCCCCCAGTTCTCATGTCTTACAATGAAACCAAGTCTCCTGAAGGTCAAGGTAGCAGTGGCCTACGTTTCGGACTATTTTCACATTTGCTGGAATGGCTCCTGACCATTAATATAACTGTTAAACCAGAGAAAGCCAGTTTAGTTCGGAAAGTATCGTGAAATTGTTGGTTCTTTTTGTACTAGAGGATAATGACGTATGTCATGCGTATATGCGCATGATTATCCACGGATATTAACGTCCAGTATCATTTTTGCACTACGTATATAACAAGGATAATTTAATTACGATTACAATTTCAAGTGCTTAGTGCGATTTGAAGTCTTACGCTAACTGTAACAAAAATGCCTATTGAGCAAACCTTGTACTGGTAAAATTGAAGCGCATTTTTGGGCAGCATGACGAAGGAACTTTCCACATAACCTTCGACAATTTCGTTCGTCCTTATCTAGAGTACGGTAATATAGTATTTCCTCCCCCACTCTAAAAGGATAAGGGCACTGGAACGTATCCAATGGCGAGCCACGAAGTCAAATCCGAGACTCAAATTCAAGCCTTTGAAGAGCACCCCCAATCACTAAACCTTTACCCGTTAGATTGCAGGCGTCTTAGAAGTGACCTTTTAATTGCGTACAGCATCCTTAACACTTCTTCACATCCCCTTAAACACCTACTCAAGTTTAGCTTCAACAAAATCTAAGGGGTAAGACTCAGAGACTAGAAACAAAACTCAGGAGAACGGACTATAGACACAATTTCTACTCCTCAGGAGTGGTCAAGCGCTAGTCCAAGCGACTTCTCAGGAGTCTTTCAAGAGGAAACCTGACATATATTAAGGACTTGGGATAGTATTTTACTATGACTTACCAATTTCTTTCTCCTCATTTATCGTTAATATACCTATGTTCCTGCCTGGAGGTATTGGTAATCCACTAGCACTAGACATGGAGGCCCGTTAAGCGAAGGCTTCTTCTAATCCGTCCACAACCACTTGAACCATTCCAGGTCAAGAGAAATCTGAAGTAAAAACGTGTGAAAAAGCACCACGCCAACCCAAATAGCATTGAAAGCTTTTTGTATGAATTAGAGCCTATTATCTGGTACGACGAACGCAAGAGAAATTTAATGTATCAACACATGGAAACCACATTCTTTCATCAAACTGCGAGCTTGAGGTGATTTTGTAGTTCGTCCATAAAATGTATTCTCACTACGAAATTCTTTAAAGATGCTTGATAGTAGTGAGTTTCTGCTAAACATAGGGTTGAAATAAACTTCTAAAATTAATAATTACAAATAGTGGAAGTTTAAGTTGAAATCTCAATGTTTTTTAGCGGCAATACTACATTTGAGTTACCTAGAAGTTTGTGACGGCTTGTGATGTGTATATTATGTTCACATTGTAAAACTTAAATTTTTGGCCTTTACGGAGCTTTTAAATGAATTTCATACTGATAGGTATACCCACCTAGAGTTAATTAAGCTGTGAAAGTATTCAGGGATACTCGGTTATGTGTATACTATTATATTCGTATAAATTCTATCGTCTGGCTACATGGGTGCACAGTAGTTAGTAAAATTAACGTGTAAAATTTGTTTTTGGACACAGATTTCACCTACTTAGACATTTAATGAACACAGAAGTAGACATATCCAATCTCCCTATTGGGGGGGGGCGATAAATTGTTCATTTTGCGGAAATGATGCCAAACCTCTATAATTCACGACTTGGTGAGTGTAGGACAACCAGGAATTCTATAAACTTAAACCAACCTACGGCCCTGACTAATTCCATCCACTCAGAATAATGAAAAAGAATAGAGAGATTGCCATACTTCATGCTACTAAAAAACCATAGCAGTTGTTTTCCTAAACTGTATTTTGCAGTAGTAGGTTCGGGACAGTCAGTCATTCAGGGAGAAACACAATCCAGAAAGGTAGGACATTTGAACCAGGATTTAAGGTCGATCATTTCTTGGATACCTCTGTACGTCCAGTCAGCTGAGTTCTATGACGACCTTATATAACAACGTTGTCCAACTTTTGTGTATTGATGCATCACAAGGTGATTAGCCTAATGAGCACTATTGTGGAGATAGACTTGAATGGCTTATTTTGTAAATAGTTTTTAATATTAGTTGTTCTTATTTTGTCAATTTTTCACTGTATGTATATTTATCATCAAATGACTGTACCTGTTGTTTTAGTGAATGGCCTTGAACGCAATTTCCGTTGTATTACTGACATAGCGTGATGTACCCCCGTTTGCTAACAAATACATTGCCATACACACATACCTTGTTCTATCTTCACTTGTGATTGAGCTAACTGCATTCTAAATCAAACATTATCTGCATTTATAGACTGTGGGTCGGAATATATCATACCTAACATTGGTTTACATTACTGGAGAGTCCAACAACCAAACATTTATAATTGTGAATTTTCAGTATCAGACCCAATCCGAACACGCATCAACTTGGTGAACTTAAGTAAAGTCCCAATTTTTCTGTTGTATTTGTAACAATTAACATTATTATTTACTCTTAATAACTTGGTTAATATTTTTTTACGTTCATTTCTGTCTTGTCCACCACACTATACCGACTTTCAGTATTAATGTAATACAGCATGTTGGATCTGTACAGAAGTTCACTTCATAGAAAAAATTAGGAAGACCCTTTAAAACTTTATCCTCACAACACCGCTGTTCCCTTCCCAGGTCCCGGTATATTGACTTGTTTGATAGGTGCTACCCTAGGCTTGCTATACAACAAAACACTGGTGTTTCCTGCAAATAAATAACCCATGGGCAAGCAGCTGCTCCATAACTGATCTCCAAGTCATCACTGAATCGATTTAATTTCACCTTCGCGTCGGGTCTGTCAATTCTCTTCTTGATCTCCCGAGACACCTCTGGAAACATCAGCGCAATCAAAAACACTCAGCTCTATTTTAGGTAGTTGTATACCTACCATAACAGGCGCCAGTAGCTTTATGCTCTTCTCTAATATTTCAGGTTTCTGCTTCATGTCTAAACTACGATCTTTCATGTCATCTACTATCGAATCAGAACTAGCGTCACTATTATTGTAATTAACCCTATTTAAGTCTGAATCATATGACATAAGGGTATCAAAAGATACTATGTCAAAAGGGACTCGTCATTTGACTTGACTTTATTGACACCAATCAGATTCGAGCTTGACTTTCTTCAACGTACATAAGACGAAAGTTGAACTGTCGTTCAGTGCTCTACAATTAAAAAATAAACACTTCTCTTCTGCATTACAAAAGCAGTATCATAATATCCAGATTGTTAATGGTAGACACGCGGATGCCTTATGCTTTAGCAATCATGCAACCTGTGAATCCATAATGCAGCGTGAAACGTGCATTACTTACGAATGATAGTGTAAAAATGTTAGCTGAATCAGGAACAGTTAAGTCTGTGAACACTTGCGAAACCAACTAAAAATAAGATAAAGAATAGTATAAAGATAAATATTTACCAGCAACTAATAAAAAAATATTCGATTATAGATCGTACGTGCATTTAACTCATCCTTTTTTGTTCCATTATGCACGCTTATTCACTTTATCTCTTGCGTCGTGCATAAAGCCTGGCTCGCAATACCCATCGCGTGTGTTATTTGGTTTTCTGGACAGGCGGCACATTAGAACCGTAAACACATAACATCTATAAATATATATGGACTTATGTTAGTTTGCTGCGAATTGTTCTGTAGAATTTGTCACTACTTATACCAATTTTACTTTTAGTTTCACGTAAGGTATAAGTTATTGCTAGTTTGGGTGTCAACACTTGGGCTAGGCATGCTTTGGTTGAATTCCGAAGATCATCACATGCAATCTCGGATAATCTGGTCGCCTGAGATTTTATAAACAGCTTCGGTTTGCGCACCCGGGCAGTATCACAGCCCTCACACACATCAAATGAGATTTGTGTGGCGCATGCGGCTTATTTACCTGATGGGAGATTTCTAGCTGTGTTTAACAGCTCAATCGTCTCGAGGATCAGCAGGCATTTGGTAGAGCAGCATGTACTGCATAGCCAACGTAGTAGTGGTTTGCAATACCTTTAAAATGCAGTCGATGTGTCCTGTGCACACATGATACTACTTGTTGGGGGTATCATATTACATTCAATCCTCGACTAGAAAGAAACATGGGTTGCCGCACCGATGTTTTGTTGGGGCTATTTAATTTGTTAATTGGACACAGAGAACAAAGAAATTTGTCAGCACCGGAAATAGCAAAAGCAAAAATCATTTATGGATAATGTCCTGAAAATTCTAAAAATGATGGACACTGAACATCAAAAAGTTTTTTATGTCGTACTCAAAAAATGAGTACGGAAAACCTGCTATACAAGTGAACTGGTTGGTCCACTAAACGAGAGCCGCTTGATAAATCTTTTTTTCTGCACTGACAATATGAGTACAATCCAATGAACTAATGTTAAACTGACATTATCGAGTAGTCTATTACTAGTAGCTCAATATTTAGTTTAAGTAAGTATTAAAGTAGCTTTCACATTTTAGGACATAATCGAAATTCTATGATTTACTCAGCAAGGAAAAAGTACCACCTTTTATTAGGGGAAAATGACCCATGTAACAGGCATAGTCGTGTGAGCGAAAATATATCAAGTAGAGGGAAGTATGACAAGAACTGCTACAATGAGTAGATAAAAAGCATATGTTCTCAACCAGTTTGAATGTAATATATGGGAATATATTCATTGTCACTGAGAAACGTGTTCATCCCTCATAGGGTTCTGCAGTTAAATGGGATAAAAACTACGAGTTAAACTTTAAAAACTAGCATGGCAGAACTGGCAAACTATTATTTTCCTGGAATCTTCGTCCGGGCGGTTGTAAAGCGTTTTTGGTAGTTAAGACATGGTTATCATTTTTCTGAAAATGACAGTTAAAACAAGTCAATTATTAATAATGAAAGTGGCCGTGGAGTAATTCTTAAAGTAATCGCTCTTAGTCTCTACGGAAATAGAGTAAACATCGAGTTTTCTCGCGACTCTATAGAAGTTGCTGTTATTATTTTCTCTAGTAGGGACTTCTACTGTTTGCTGATCCTAACCACTGGAAAGCTTGCACAGATTTCTGTATGAGTTCGTTTATATTCTTTTTATAAATGGATATCCTCTTAGGTGTAATTTATTACTAAGATGAATCGTTGGTCTGTTATGGTGAAGAGGACCATGAGGAAATTATACATCTGAAAATTATTCCCCCTAATTCTTTTGTACTGCACAGGTTGGAAGCTTGGGATTTCCTGCAGATCTGCGTATGGATTTTTTTTAGTCAGAGCACCTTTGTAGTTGCTGTTCTTGGAACGCTTTCGAAACGAACACTATGCTTCTTAAAGTAGGAGGATAACGCAGAATTTTTCTCCAGATGAAGTTTGAAGTAAACACTGAAATTAGTTCTCAATGGTTCCGAGACTAGGTTTCCCAATGTTCTGGAAAGAAACTTAAGGACAGAATATGACTTGTTAGCTGGAGAATGCCAAAGGGAATGGAAATTGGGGTACCACACAGTGTTGTCCCAGTCATTTTACTATGGTAAGGTGTGTGATGCATCTATCACCCAAGAATTACTAGGTGGATAGAGTGTCTGTTGGCAATGGGAAGTCTCCAAATACAACTTGTGAGAAAAAAATTAATATCGATTCAAGCTGAATTTAGTGTGAATATTAAGTCAACTTTCAATACATTTTCTCATTACTTTGTAGGCATCCAATGTATTTTCACTATGATTTCTGTTCATTGACAATGTATTAGTTTATTAATTATGACCGATTTAATAGATATATAGATCATTAACCTAAATGTATTTTCTATTAGGAAGTTGAAGTTTTTACTCTAGTTAATGTTGCATGGAAGACACGAATAAAAGTATTTTCGTTCGTCATATTAACAACAGAGTTGACAATTAGTAGACCAGCACACGCATCTGTCAGTATCAACATTGTTCATCTTTAACATTCTAAATCTGTTGGTACTGGTAAGAAGGTGGTTTATGTTCCTCAGTTCGGGTTTTTCTGAAAAACTATGGTTTTCAATTATTGTTATTATTATAAAATTTAATGTTCTGCTTACTAGAACTAATCCTAGTTGCTGAGAATTGCATATTTTACGGAGTATATAGGACTAAACAAAACAGTTATTAGTAATATTACTATTAAAGCACCCCAAAATAGTTGCGTGTGATTTGTCATTCAAATTTTTTTCTGATCTAATATAATATTTGTTAATCTTTTCACTCATATCGTGAAAAGGAGCTTGTATAGTGAGACCGTAACTTTCCCCGGATCTTTTTTTACGGTGACAGTACCCATTACAAATTGATGAATGCAGTTAGGCATAGGAACCATGACAAGCCAGTGTTACTCCTCACATTCTTGTAAAGTTTACAGGTATGGACACTCCTTTTTGTGCCATTTTATATAGGATAAATCTAAGGACTTGCTTTAGTCGGATAATGTGAGCCCTAGCATATTTTAGTGACTTTTTCGAGTTATTATACATTAGTCTATCTGTCTTTGTCATCTGAAGCGCAAATTAATTGTTAACTATATAAGAAGTCTTAAGAATTTACTTCTGGGTCGTTATTGTTGAAGAATTTTCGAATAGTCTGATAGTTATTTTACTCCCGGGAGTAAAGTAGACATTCTTACATCACCTGTGTTCAGATTGTTTTATACTAAAGCTTACCATCTGACTTTACAATCTGTGGGTCGTTTGACAAGTCATTTCTTAAGAAATCATTTCATAGACGTATTATTTACTGGATCGAATCCTCCATAAGATTAAATAAAAATAAGAGTTCCACTACTTACAACAGTCTAGATGATAGACCGCAAAATCATATCGGTTAAACACTAATGAAAACATAATTTATATATGAAGGCCTTAATATATACTGGCATGTAACTAATGTGAAGTACAGTTGATTCCATGTTGAAATTTCTAATCTTTGAGTACGATTTATTTGTAAAACGCTTAGGCGTTCTTAAAATGATTTTCTGAATATATATAGTTATAACGCTCGCGATTTACTTCGTCTATTTTTATAACGGTTGGGTTTCCACGTTACACGTATGGGACGTTGATTTACTTTAAACGATTATCTACACCAGACCCCTCCCAGTGTCTACTCTACAGGACGTCAACACAACTAAGATCAAGAACATGTAATTAGTCTGACCACAACGTTAATATATTCCCACACCAAAACCCGTCACAATCCACAACAATGAACAAACAATAATAAGTGTGTTGCAATGATAAGAATAAAGGAATATATAACTTATCTGACACATGTCAGACTATCTACATGTCTGACTAAGCAGACAACCAATCATGATCATACTCGACCACACATCACCTCACTCACGAAGTTTGATCGTATGACTTTAGTTTTGGGTCTATTTAAAAAGATTTCGCTTGTTTTCGTTCCCTGGACGATCTTCGCCTTGCTTCTGGTTCCAGCTCATTTTTTCTCATTACAACTTGTAGTGACGGTGGGATATTAAATGTATCACATAATACTTCCATTGGTGAAGCTTTGGGTTTAGATGACTCAAACATTTTTTCTGTCTCGCAGTTGATTGGTGTGTCTAATAATTAGTGTATTTTCGACCATCACTTCATACAGTACGGCCCTACGTCTTTTTTTAATACATCCAAAAATCCATCTGTATTAAAAAAAGACGTAGGGCCGTACTGTATGAAGTGATGGTCGAAAATACACTAATTATTAGACACACCAATCAACTGCGAGACAGAAAAAATGTTTGAGTCATCTAAACCCAAAGCTTTACCAATGGAAGTATTATGTGATACATTTAATATCCCACCGTCACTACAAGTTGTAATGAGAAAAAATGAGCTGGAACCAGAAGCAAGGCGAAGATCGTCCAGGGAACGAAAACAAGCGAAATCTTTTTAAATAGACCCAAAACTAAAGTCATACGATCAAACTTCGTGAGTGAGGTGATGTGTGGTCGAGTATGATCATGATTGGTTGTCTGCTTAGTCAGACATGTAGATAGTCTGACATGTGTCAGATAAGTTATATATTCCTTTATTCTTATCATTGCAACACACTTATTATTGTTTGTTCATTGTTGTGGATTGTGACGGGTTTTGGTGTGGGAATATATTAACGTTGTGGTCAGACTAATTACATGTTCTTGATCTTAGTTGTGTTGACGTCCTGTAGAGTAGACACTGGGAGGGGTCTGGTGTAGATAATCGTTTAAAGTAAATCAACGTCCCATACGTGTAACGTGGAAACCCAACCGTTATAAAAATAGACGAAGTAAATCGCGAGCGTTATAACATTCATTCCCGTATGTTCTATAGAGTGAAGCATAAAATTAAAGTGTTCATAATACTAATTGTATATACTATATAGTGTAGCTGAATTTCATTTCTTTGCATTTTCCCAAATGTTGCAAACTTTCTAGTTGATTGGAAAGACACTCGACTCTGTATTGTTACATGTCTCCGTGACGTCATTATTCTGCGTGTTGATTTCTACAGTCTGGTATTTTAAGTGAAATTAAACATTTCTCTAAACAATAGTAGTTGGTCTAAATGAATTTGAACACTCTTCCTGTTCAATCGTTTATTTAGTTTTCAGTTTCATATTTTCCATTAACTTGCGTTTAAATATATTTTGTATATATTGGTTTGACATCGCAAAAGTTAGACTTCACACTTTCAGTGTATGGAAGAAAAAAGCAATTCAAGTGTTTCCGTGGCCTCCTTATCAAAAGATGTAAAGAGTTGGAAATATCGTAACAACCATTCCAAGTTTATCACCTCAACTCCGATTAATTGTCAAAATCATCGGAATATTTCATCCGTAAAACAGGTGAGACCTTGTAGTCGATTCTAAAAGCAGTGTTAAATAAATGTTTTGTCACTAAATGTGATTTATTAACCCCTTTACATCCTCGTTTAAGGGCGTATGTTGAGCTTTTTTCTGAGATGATAATAGATAGAGTTCTTCCAGAGGTGTCTAGCATTCATTTTTTAAGCTAATTCTGCGTAGTGCAGATCCGTGTACTTGATATCCAAACACACTCTAAGGGCAGAGAGGTTGTCAAGATTCTAATTCTTATGGAAAGCTGCATTGATAAGTAGCATCGTAACTACTCATTGATGTAATCGGCTCAACAATAACATGGAATGTTCAATAAGATTATTCAGATGCAACATTATGAATTAAAGTATGTAGAAGGAAAATATCCACTTGGTCTTTCAACAGCCTAAAGTGTTGGCACATGATTGAGACAGTATCTTATGCTATTTCAAAGTGACGTATCATCTTGAGTACATTTAAAGAGAGGAAAGTTCAAAAACCTGAAGGGTAGAAGGAGGTTTAGTATAAAATGCTATAATGATGAAATTGTTCGATGTCTATTTCAGGTCTGGTCTGGAAAACCGATACGTTGAGATCCAGGCATATCTAACTGACAATTCTGTAATGGAAAAAAATATGTGTTCTGAACCCCACTGGAAATAATATTGAGGTATGCAATGGTGAATAACTAAATCACTGTACTTTTCCCCAAATTTCAATGCTTATTCAATCAACATGCTAATTTCTGTTGTCGCTGAAATACGTCATGCATAACTCCACACTCAAGTTACAGCAGTAAAAAAAAAATTCATTTTGGTAATGAAATGATTTGAAGAAAATTCTCAAGTCAGCTAAAAATTTAAAGCTTAAATAAGATGATACACTGTTTAGGAAAAAAGTAGATAAGTCTCCAATTGCCGGTTTTATTCGCCTTACGTAAACCAAACACAAAGCTTACACTTCTGTGTACAAATCAAATCGCTAATGAGTGACTTTGACTTAACATGTGTGTATATTAAATTCAAATGACAAAAACAGAATTCTATTTTCGGTTTTTTTCTGTCATGTTTTCGATCTCTAAATGAACTACTAGTATGTATTGCTAAAATGCCCCATTCTAGAACTGAACACTCGTTCAATACTATTCAGTTTGGATTATCGTTTTGATTAATATAGGTGTCATTAAGAGAATAGCTGCATTAGATTTGTTAACTTCGTAGAACTGTCAAATTCTAAAACAATGTGTTGTTTATTCTTTTTTAATTTAACACTTAGGAATCGAAGATCTCGTTTTCAATAAATGAACGCCTAACAGATTTATTAAATAAAATTCTTCCTTTAAAAAAGAAATGGAGCACAAATTTCCATCAGTCATGTATTGTTTTCACAAATCTGGCTACAAATATTTGTAAAATCCTATCAGGTAAGTTCGAACACATAATTATTCCTTTTTGAATCATGCCTTTGTACTAGACGTAAGTATTCTTGTCCTAACCTAATTAAAATCTTTACAGTTTAAAAGTTTCCGATGTTTCCAGTAGGTTCTGACCGTTTTGACATGAGACTTCGTTTACGTCAATCCACATCAATATTCCTCGGAACCCGTGGTAGGAGTTCATGGGTTTGGCAGCCATATCTTCCCGATTCATCCTTAAATTAAGGTCATATTTAAGTTTTAAAATTATCGGTAAAATTGATGTGACTTACGTTGGCATCGTTTATCCCTTTATGACGTTACATTGGTCGCAAAAGTTCTGAGTAACTAGTTCTACATAAAGGCAACACTTTGCCTCATAGTTAGATTGAATAAAATCAAAAGCCACGCATCTTGCCTTTTTAAGTCGACAATGTGATCATATAGAGCCCTGACTACGATGTCGGAGAATTTCAAAATGGTATAATACTCAGCAAGTAACCTATAATAATCAGTGAAGATTTGATTAGCTACTGGATGTGAATGAACAAACAGTTTGTTAACTCCTTAAATATGTGATTTCTTTCCTATCATTGCTTTCTACTCTTTACTTGTTGAATGTAGACTGCTTGTGTGTTGAGTAAAATATACTGCAATCAATCATAGAGAAATGCCCAAGAAAGGACCTAACTATTCTGATGGGAGATCTAAATGCCAAAGTCGGAATAGACAACGCCGGATATGAAGATATCATTGGACGACATGGACTGGGAGAGAGAAACGAAAATGGAGAAAGATTTGCAAACCTGTGTGCATTCAACAAATTGGTCATGGACGGCACAGTATTTCCACACGAAGCTACATGGATCTCACCGGACCACACTACAGAGAACCAGATAGATCATATTTGTATCAATAAAAAATTCCGAAGGACAATGGAAGATGTGAGAACCAGGAGAGGAGCTGACATAGCTTCAGATCACCACCTAGTTGTGGCCAATTTAAAACTGAAGCTATTGAAAAACTGGACAACTGGACAGACAACACTACAGAGGTTCAATACAGCTTTCCTTCGAGATACTGACAAACTCAATCAATTCAAGATAGCTCTCAACAACAGGTTCCAAGCCTTACCAGATCTACTGAAGGAAGAAGAAACTACTATAGAGGACAACTGAAAAGGCATCAAAGAAGCATCAACTTCAACGTGTCACGATGTTCTGGGCCTAAAGAAGCATTATCATACGGAATGGATCTCTATGTAAACACTGGGCAGGATCAAAGAAAGGAAGAATAAGAAGACAGCAATTAACAACAGTCAAACACGAGGAGAGAAATTCCAAGCCAAGCTGAGTACATAGAAGCAAACAAGCAAGTGAAGAAGAGCATCAAAGTCAACAAGCAGAAATACGCAGAAAAACTAGCAACGACGGTGGAAAAATCTGCAAGAGAAGGAAATATGAAGCAGTTTTACGCTACAACGAAGAAACTAGCAGGGAAATATAGTAAACCAGAGAGACCGGTCAAAGACAAAGTAGGCAGACCAATCACTGAGATTCAACAACAGCGGGACAGATAGGTAGAGTAGTTCAAGGAAGTGGTGAATAGGCCGCCTACAATGAATCCACCGGAAATCAAAGCAGCACACACAAATCCTCCCACAGATGTCAATCCACCAACGACGGAAGAAATCAGAATGGCCATCAGACAAATGAAGAGCGAGAGAACAGCAGGACCCGACAATACAGTCTTGAGTGCTCGGAAAGGAAATTGGGTTAGGTACATTGACGACCTGAGAGCGTGACCGCAGTGCCCAAGGGACAACTGCTTGAGGTCGGTCACGCACGACCTTTTTATGAGTAATTTTTGTGTTAGCTCTGCACTTGTTGAGACATTACCGCCATACTCGGATATCCATGGGATAAAGCGAGATGTGCATTTTTAGGCTCGACCTTTTCTAACCCCACCCCTCCTTGTGGGAAGGCAGCATCGCTGTCATGCTGGTTGTCTGAATGAAACACCTTACTGATGTCACACCTCTGTACAGTCAGCAGTACGACTTCGCCTTCAGACCTTGGGTTTGTTACTTTTAGTCTTACCGCTCTTCAACCGACCTGACTGACATGGTAGTATCCGACAATATACCAGCTGAAGCACTGAAAACATACATCGAAGTAAATACAAGCATGCTTTACCTTCTATTCGAAAAGATTTGGGAGGAGGAACAAGTGCAGATGAACTGGATTGAAAAAACACCTCATCAAGATTCCAAGGAAAGGAGGTCTGTGCATTGCACTACTGTCAGTACCAGGAAAAGTGTTGCTGAACCGGGTGAAATATGCAGTAGACGCCCAACTTCGAGATCAGCAGGCTGCATTCCATAAGGATAGGTTGTGTATTGACCAAATTGCAACACTACGGATCATCGTCGAACAATCAGTTGAGTGGAGCTCTTCAATGTACATCAACTTCATTGATTATGAAAAAACACTTGACAGTGTAGATAGGAGAAAATTATGGAAACTTTTTCGACTCTACGGAGTTCCTGAGAAGATTGCCAACATTATATGGAACTCATACGACGGACTACAGTGCAACGTAGTGCATGGAGGACAGCTTACAGACGCATTCCAAGTAAGGATCAGAGTCAGATAATGCTGTCTACTCTCTCCTTTCCTCTCTCGTGGTGGTCGACTGGATTATGAAGACCTCGACATCTGAGGGAAAACACGGAGTACAATGGACAGCTCAGAACCAATTAGATGATTTGGACTTCGCAGATGACCTTGCCCTCCTATCACATACACACGAATAGATGCAGACAAAGACAGCCAGTGTAGCAACAGTCTCTGCATCAGTAGGCCTCAGCATACACAAAGGGAAAACCAAGGTCCTCAAATTCAAAGCGGAAAACAACAATCCAATCACTCTTGATGGCGAAACAATGGAAGATGTAGAATCACTCACATACCCGGGAATCATAATCGATGAACAAGGAGGTTCAGATGCAGACGTAAAGGAGATGATTGTCACAGCAAGGGTCGCATTCCTACAATTGAAGAACATATGGAACTCAAAACAATTTTCAACCAATATCAAAGTGAGAAGCTTCAATACCAACGTCAAGGCAGTTCTAATGTATGGAGCTGAAACTTGGAGAACTACAACAACCACAATCAAGAAAGTACAAGTATTTATAAATGGTTGTCTACGCAAGATACTCAACATCCATTGGCCGGATACAATCAACAACAGCTTTCAATAGGAGATAACAAATCAGCTTCCAGCTGAAGAAGAAATTAGGAAAAGACGATGGAAATGGACAGGACATACATTATTCAAATCGTCAAACTGAATCTTGAGGTAAGCCCTAACTTGGAATCATGAAGGGAAGCGGAAAAGAGGAAGGCCAAAGGACACATTAAGTTGCGAAATAGAAGCAGATATGAAAACGATGAATTACAACTGGACGGAGCTAGAAAAGATTGCACAGGACAGGGTTGGATGGAGAATGCTGGTGAGCGGCCTATACTCCTTCACGAGGTGTAACAGGCGCATGTAAGTATACTCTGGGCTTCTATTTTTACTCGTGAATTGTGTATCTTGTATAACATGGCACAGTCTGTGTGTAGCATATCGATTAATTATCCAGTTTGGTGGTGTAATAAATAAAGACTTGGTTAGAATAATCCAGTTTACTATATTAAGCAAAATCAGACACTGCATTTATAAAGTATGAAAACATTTCATTGGATGCACCATTTCCTTAAATTATCTCTTACAAGTTCCATCGTTCTTTCATTCCTGCTGCTACTCGAACTGCTTCTACTTTTCTCTCTTTTCTTATTTTCCTCTTCTGTCAATAAGAATCCTACCTGCGATACTTGATTCATACTACTTATATCTTGTGGTGTCGGTTATTATTTTAAATCCATGTACCTTATTCTAGCTTTCGAACAGACCAATCTATTCATTCTACTTGAGTCATATTTTGACCTTAATAATTATTCGCTTATCCATCTTGGCTGATTTTTTATCAACGCATATATGTATGTACATTTCTTATCCTAATCATCACATGTTTGTAACTTATTTTTGTGTGACTATAAATATTGATCGACGCTTGACTAAAGTAAAGGGAGTTGGCTCACAAGCCTTCTCCACTGCGCGTCGTTCCGCTTCGCTTGTCCGATATTTTGTCTGGATCAAAGATTGTGTGAAATATACGTATTCGAAATTCATTCTCGTATTTGGCTTATTTAGTTCCGTTATTGACTAACTCAATTTAAATCAATGATTATATACGAAGATAGGCGACATATTTTAGTTGCCCGTGATCTGACTACAAGTAGTTCGTATAAATGATTGTTATTCAAATATATGTAATATGATATCAACCTCTAAAAGAAACTTCTAACTAAATTGATCGTTTTTCGAACACTGTAAATATAAGACTAGTCATTATCGTCAGTAGGAATAAATTATAGAGGGTAGTTAATAAAAAAAGGTTTTATCATATTTTTTCTCTCGTTTCTGATGTTGGTATGAAAAGTTTAGCTAATTTACTGACGTAAATATCCATGAATTTATTTGGACTTCTTCATGTGTCTTACCAACCAACCGATTTTCCAAAGAATCATGAAATTAAAATTAAATAGGAGGAGACATACTACTTATTAAATAATGGTTAATAAAACTAAAAGGTGTGTTTTCAAAGCTTTGTTTCGTATTTTAAATTTTCTCACAGGTTCATTATCCTTTGAGAATCATGATGATTCTGTCACTTACGGATTGTGTAATCTATATTTAAATGATAATTTAGAACAAATGACAAAACTTCGTGATGGTCAGATTTTGGAAACCTATTATGATAAACTAAATGAATGTATAAAAGATATGGAAGATTGTGGCGTACGGCTAAAGTCTATGGTTAGTGTTTTTGTTCTCTGATTGCTTTATTTTCGTCATAGTATTGCGTTTATTCTTTTTATTTATCGGTATGGTCCACATCACAATCCGTTGATCGTTTTCCAACCTATTGGATGACCCGAAAACACCACATTCCTGAATCATTTTTTACAGTTCCACTTAAAATTTTCACACTATTCATTGTTCAGTGATATATTCGTACTGTTTCTCAACTCCAACTCCAATAGGAAAAACGAAGGGACTTCTATTTTTCTCTTTCATACTACAACAACTAGAGTAAGGACTTCAGTTTCCTAATAGGAATTTTGCTAACAATTTGCTTACATCTTTCAGCTACTATCCCCATGTGTCTATTATCATGTATGCTTAATACTGCATTAAAGCTTACACATATATTCTTACTAGCTCAAATATTGGCCTATTCATACACTCGTTCTCTCTCGTTGGTATTGCCATCATGTGCGTAGTGGCTTTGTGATCTGTGCTGAACAATCGTAAGCTGTAGCCATTGCTTCGCATTGTTTTCTGAAATTTGTGTGCCATTGGGAGTTATCTAATAACGGTTTTTAGGACAAGTGATAAACGAAATTCCCCACTAAACTGTAAAACTAATACATCATTGTCCCTTATTTTGTTGTGCCTTTTTTGAAAACGCTCACCAATATTTACCAGTACACAATACAATAACAGAAAAGATACATAGGATATCCGTTTATTGACCTAGTAACTCATGTCTATTGTCCGAAACAAAATAGTGTGTTCGTTCTGCATTACTGAAGCTGCTGACCAAATAATTGTTAAAACGTTAAACTCTACAAAGCATAGTTCTACTTGTGGTGATATATAAGTCAAATAGATGATTTGTCAGAAGATCTAAAATATACCGTCAGTCTTGAATGATCAATAACTTTTGAAACGGAAGTCAATAAGTAGTTATCACATGATTTATGAACCTTTGCATATTGAATGATTTATGACAGTAAACATGAAATAGCCAGGTTTTTTAATCTATGATTTTTAGCGTTAGGAGTACGGTTAGAGTAAGAGAATACTTTGTTTTTATTAATGCACAGGTTACCCGTCCACGGGTTTTAAATCCCATGCACAAATCCTAAAGGTCGTCATCTGAACTGGGATCGAATTGGCACTGTAAGTTATTTCCATCATTGTCTAGTTGTATAATAATGATAATAAGCCATCTTTGTTTTATTATGTGTATGGTAATTTGTCGATGTCTTTTCACCGCTGATTTGTTTGATTAATGAGTTTTTGTTTAAATTTTTAGCTAGACCAATTGAATGCTTTGAGACAACTAAGTCAAAATGAATCAATTTACCAACAGTATGCCACATGCCAATCGACATTGGACTCATCCGTAAAAGTAAAAAGTGATTCTGCACTAGATGATAACAGTTTGTCTACTTTAAATTCGACTCGATCATATCCATTAACATCATTAAAACAACAAACACAACAACGGAAGTTCAGGGAGACTTACTTATGCGAAATATTGAACATTGAAATAAACGGACTAATCAAACAAATTGAACGTGATTCAAGCATTCGAAAATATTTAGTGAAAATTATATTACCTAGCACTTCACATTATTTTCAAGTGAATACTTTTGTTCAGGATAATGATGATGCTGTCCTAACAAAATTTGTGTCAATTTGGCGTCATTTTGGACAATATGTTTCATGGTTTACTGTTATATCAATGTCTGAGCATATTTTGAAAACTTTCAATAATACAAACTGAATGAATTCATATAGAATCATGTATATATTTATGCACCTTTTTTGTACCAGAAATGAGTATATTATTTTTGCTGTGTTGGACGTTTTTATTTCCACACCACATTCGATTGGTATGATTGTCATTAGAATATATTTGGACACAGTTTTCATCACAAGACAACAGTCCTCCATACGATACGCTACTGATTAATGTATGAAGTGCAGACATTCTCTAACAAAAATCAATGAAACCGAACTCTAAATTATGATCAGTAGGTTGAAAAAATTACTCCAATTTGACAGTGAACATCTGTAATGAAAATAACGGAGCGTTAGGATAAATTTGTACATAAATGCCCAATGAAAAATACCATGACTGTCAGTCAGTGAAGTCGAAGTGGATGTGTTGGTACGAGAGGAGACAAAAAGTAGCAGTAGCGATGTACATAGTCACCAAGATCCGTTGCAATTGATGATAGTGTACATCAGGAGGATCATCAGATGACTTTGCAATGGTCTCCAATTAACCCATACCCCGAGCTATATATTCACACACTTCGTGTTGATAAATGGAAACGTATTAAGGTCGTTTATGTTCGTCCGTAATGTGTTTCAATGAGAACTTCTGAATAAGAATGAGTGGAACTTCGTGTTGATTGTGTGCGATAGCATGGTTTGTTTACCAGGTCGGTTTGCAGTGATCACATGTTAGTTGTCGAATCAGGCCTTGTTGATTACCGATACTAGTATCTACCTACAAATCAGTGAGAAACTGAGGATACGGATTCTTTTCCTTGTTGCACACTAACGTGTGGTGTGGATTTGGCGATGATTTCTGACGTAGTTGATAGCGTGATTGTGGGCTTTACTTTACGATGGTTTGTTAGCTGTCTTCCACTCAAAATCGTTCACCACGCATGCAACATTGGCGTTGGTCTGGTGAGTACAGTATACATCCGCCGGTGATTATGATGCTTACGCTAGATATTGTAATGTGTTATGCTTACAGCACAGCGTAACTAATTAGGGTGTGTTCATAGATATCGAGATAAAGCCATCTTATTCTCATCTCACAGGTGGTGGTAGAATGATGGGAGTATTTATCGATTTGTGGTTAGATCGGTGGACGTGTTTTTTATTTGGAATTATTCGTTTGGCATCAGGGTAGGTGGTTAATGCAGTGTATAGTCTTCGTTGATTGTCCATCTAATATCATTATCTTCAAAGGCGGCTTGACAAAGGGTGATTGAATGCAGTTTCTTCTATTTGCTTGCCTCTACTTCTCCGCCATCTGTCCATTAACTTTTCTTTAGACATTTGAAATTCTATCATATCCACGTTTTATATTCGGACTATAGAACTTGTAGTACAAGATGGTCCAGCCTTTCTTAAAAAAAATACTTCTTCATGGTCTTCGAGAAGCAGTACATAAGACACTGAATGGTTTGTGTGCGAAAAATATCGAACCGATTCACTCTTTAGCATATGGTACACCTATTGTTATGCCATTGAAGTCGAATGGCAAGACCTCCAGAATATGTGGCGACTATAGATTAACGCTGAACACCCGTTTGTAGAACCAAACATGGATGACGGTGAAGTCCAAAGATATCCTAAATCGACTTCGTGATTTTAAAATGTTCTCAAAAAGTTGACTTAAGAGATGCTTGTCGTCAAATCTTTTTAGACCAATCCTTACCTATTGTGACGAGAATTAACACACCTTTTGGTCTGTTCAAATGCAACTTTCTCCCATTTGGTTTTAGTTCTCCAATTATATTTCCCCGACCGAAGCTGCTACCTTGACGCGGTGGTCGGGCTTGCCTATCGTGATGACCCAGCCGAGTTATATTAGCTGGTACATATGTTTCTGTAGGTTCTACCATGCCAGGAAGGTCGATTGGTGAACGGTAAGACTAAAAGCAGCAACTCAAGGTCTGAGGGCGAAGTCGTACTGCTGGCTGTAGAGGGGTGTGACAGCAGTAAGGTGTTTCCCTCGGACAACCAGCATCTGCAGCGATGCTGCCTTCCCACAAGGAGGGGTGGATTTAGAAAAGGTCGACCCTAAAAATGTCACACCTCATTTTACCTCACGGATTTCCGTCTCCGGCGGTAAGGTCCTTTGAAGAACGGAGCTAACACGTCAAAAACCTTCCACGATGGCGATTCCGTAATTGAAGGATGTTACCTGGTTATGCCACTTCTATGTGATTCTACGAATCCAGCTGCTTCTGTCGAGGAAGCTATATTGTGCGCACTACCAGGCAAATGAACCAACGAGTTAGCGAACAACTCTCTTCGTGGTTGGGAAAAGGTTACGTCAAAACAATACGCAGCTCGGTTCTATCACACTTGATCGATAGCGGTCATAAAGTGGACAGAAACAGGTCGTTCAAAGTTATTTATCGTATTCCCACTAGTTTTCCTTATGGTGTTCGATCTCATCTCTTATATATAGCAGAAGCTATAGGAATCCGAGCCAACAAGCAAAGTCTTTGTGTTCAGAAGAAATTTGTAACACCCTTATCTCTCCCCAGGCCCTAAGTAATAATTGAATTTATTTATTTATTCTTTTTCTAACTTTCTCTTTGTTTATTATTTTTCTTCACCCCCTCCTACCACTTTATTTTCTCTCAACTATACGTCTCATGGTCCAAGTATCTGAACATTTCTTATTACGTCATCTTATAATTTTATAATTGTTATATTAGTTTCTATATTTTTCTAATTATTGACCTATTTCCGATCATGTAACATTTATTTTAAACCTTTATTATTCTTATCAAAACGAATGCACCTGTTGTCACACCATCAATTTGTACTTTTCACGTTTCATTTATTATGTAATCGTTTTCATTGTTATCATTGACTTATGAACTACCTTGGTTGGTTTAGTAATTTCGTATATGCATATAAATATTACTGTATATCAGAGTAAAGCCTGATGAGGATCTAATCGAAAACAATATTGTTCGCTTATATATGTTGTTCTAACTGGGAATTGTTCACAGATGACTCACCGGAAACCATTAGTGATGCTATCACTTGTCACCTTAAATTCTGTGTTGATGTTTGTTGTCCCACTGAAACCATTTTTGTAAGTTTTGATCGACTTTCATCTTCAAAACTAAAACGACTACGGAGGGTGAAGGAAAGAATGTACAAGGAAAAAACTCTAATGAAGTTCGTAAGCTAAATGGTCTGATAAACCTAGAGATTAAACGTCAAAAGTCTATGTTTACTCAAAAACTCTTGTCTTGCCAAACTCTGCAAGTATATAGAAACTCTTTAAAGAACTTACAGGTGACTGACAGTTTAGAAGCCATAACCAGCTGAATGTTTGTGACTTAAATAAATATTTTGTACGTCAGTCATCTGATATGATGCTCCCTTTATCCACAGGTTTAAAGAATAGCTGTGTTCCTAGTCTCACTGAAACTGATGTCCGAAGATGTCTCCAGTCACTTAATTCATCCTGATGTTTGGGACCTGGCGGTATCCCAAACCTCATTTTTAAGAAATGTGTTGATATCCTGTGTTATCCATTCACGACTTTCTTTAACAGATCCTTCTAATCTAATCTCATACCGAAAATGTGGAGAATGATGAAGATAATCCCTGTACCAAAGAAAGTATCTGGTGATAGGAACGTGAAATTTAGACTTATTGCAATAACTTCACCCTTCCTCAAAACAATGGAAAAATTATTAATACTTCCACTTCGGCCTGCAATAAAAGAGCATAATGATCCGTATCGGTTTGCTTACAGATGCAAAGGAAGCACCTAAGATGCTGTTGCTGCTCTGCATTACAACATGGTGTTCAACTTAGAAAAAGGTAAGAAGTATGTTCGATGAGCTCTTCTGGACTATACTTCAGCTTTTGATTCTGTACCAAGACAATATCTAATTAACAGGTTAATCAGCGTCAACACTGACAGCTGGATAACCAACTGGAGGAAAGTGTTCAGAGTCTCTACTGTTTTTTGAAGGTGTATCACAAGGAGCTGTTCTTTCACCACTTTTTTATCTTTTTTTCTGCATGATCTGCCATTTTCTACAAAAAACACTTTTTTGAAATATGCGGATGAGCTCACTGTGTGTATGCTTATATCTTCCTCTTTATATCCCATAGAAGTGAATGAGTTTTGGCCTCGTATTGATTGTTAGTCTGTTGGTAATGGTCTCATACTTAATATGTCTAAATGTCAAGCTGTTAACTTTAGCATGAGGCATGGACGGAATCTAAACAACATTTTGAGATCCCGTAATGCTTGTACCATCGGAGACTCTTTGATAAAAACAGTGTCGATGGTCAATTTTCTCAGTGTTACCTTCTCCTCTGATCACTCTTCGTCTTCTCACGTTTTATTGTTATCGAAGAAGGTCTTCCATCTGACTTACTACATAAAGAGATTGCATGCTCTTGGGGTTACTCGTCATTTACTCTTACAATTTGTCAATTCTTGCATATTACCTATTATTACGTACTGTTCTCTATTATTCCTCCGGGTTTTTGAGGAGAGACTGCTGTATTGTGGAGAGTGGTGAAGGCAGTCAGCAAGATGTTTGATCAATCTTTCGAGGTCATAATTAATGTGGTTGTGGATAGACATCTAAAGTCATGCAAACTCCTGGTAGGTGTTATTTTATCAGATATTAACCATCCTCTTCACTCGTATCTTTCTCCTTGTATATATCTTTTGGCAGAACGAGACATAATTACATTAAAATCCATGCACGCAAGCAAAATTATAAAAGTTCTATAATACCTTACCTAGAAAATATACTCTGTGACGAATAGGTTGTTAGAGTTAACCTAGTCAATAAACTTCATTCTTAACATGTCTCTAATTTGAAAAGTTGTACAGTTTTTCGTTTTTTCATTTTTTGGTCTTTGTTTCTGTGCTTTTTTTGTGTAAAAATGTTGTTGAAATACCCCGTTCTGAGAATTCTATATTGTGCCAAAATATAATATTGAATAAAGCTATTAATAAATAAATATGCATTAAGGTTTGGGTGCTGTACTTCGATATCCCGTGGTTTTGGTGGGGCCGGTCTATCCAAGTGTCTTACTTATCTGTACCATCATTCCTCAATCTCAGTGATTGACTTGCCTTCCTTTTTATTTTTTGGTTGTTCTGGTTTATTATATATTACCTTCCAGCCTCTTACTTACTTACTTAAGTAAGTAAGTAGTATTTCCCCCCAGTTCCGTTGTGTCATAGATCTGTCTCATATTTCCTTCTTTCGCAACTTTTTCCGTTGTTGTCGCTATCTTTTCCATGTGTTTCCGCTTGCCGGCCCTAATACTTGTCTTCACTTGTTTATTTGTTTCTGTGTATTCATCTTATGTCTTCATTATCCCTGTTTTTGTTCGACTATTGTTGTCTGTCATCTATTTGTTCTTCCTTTCTTGAATCATGTCCAGGGTTTCGATGGAGATCCATTTGTTATGATGATGCCCAGAACCTTCTGACGAGTTGAAACTAGTGCTTACTTGACCCCTTTCCAGTTGTTCCCCATAGAATTCTCATCTTCTCTGAGTAGACCTTGTAAGACTTAGAACCTGATGATGAGAGTTATCTTGAATAGATTGAGTTTGTCAGTATTTCAAAGGAAAATTGCATCGAACCTTTGTGTTGCTGTTTATCCGGTTGTCAAATGCTTCTTTAACTTCAGTTTCATCTTGGACACAACCAGTTGATGTGAACTATGTCAGCTCATCCCCCAGTTCTCATGTCTTACAATGAAACCAAGTCTCCTGAAGGTCAAGGTAGCAGTGGCCTACGTTTCGGACTATTTTCACATTTGCTGGAATGGCTCCTGACCATTAATATAACTGTTAAACCAGAGAAAGCCAGTTTAGTTCGGAAAGTATCGTGAAATTGTTGGTTCTTTTTGTACTAGAGGATAATGACGTATGTCATGCGTATATGCGCATGATTATCCACGGATATTAACGTCCAGTATCATTTTTGCACTACGTATATAACAAGGATAATTTAATTACGATTACAATTTCAAGTGCTTAGTGCGATTTGAAGTCTTACGCTAACTGTAACAAAAATGCCTATTGAGCAAACCTTGTACTGGTAAAATTGAAGCGCATTTTTGGGCAGCATGACGAAGGAACTTTCCACATAACCTTCGACAATTTCGTTCGTCCTTATCTAGAGTACGGTAATATAGTATTTCCTCCCCCACTCTAAAAGGATAAGGGCACTGGAACGTATCCAATGGCGAGCCACGAAGTCAAATCCGAGACTCAAATTCAAGCCTTTGAAGAGCACCCCCAATCACTAAACCTTTACCCGTTAGATTGCAGGCGTCTTAGAAGTGACCTTTTAATTGCGTACAGCATCCTTAACACTTCTTCACATCCCCTTAAACACCTACTCAAGTTTAGCTTCAACAAAATCTAAGGGGTAAGACTCAGAGACTAGAAACAAAACTCAGGAGAACGGACTATAGACACAATTTCTACTCCTCAGGAGTGGTCAAGCGCTAGTCCAAGCGACTTCTCAGGAGTCTTTCAAGAGGAAACCTGACATATATTAAGGACTTGGGATAGTATTTTACTATGACTTACCAATTTCTTTCTCCTCATTTATCGTTAATATACCTATGTTCCTGCCTGGAGGTATTGGTAATCCACTAGCACTAGACATGGAGGCCCGTTAAGCGAAGGCTTCTTCTAATCCGTCCACAACCACTTGAACCATTCCAGGTCAAGAGAAATCTGAAGTAAAAACGTGTGAAAAAGCACCACGCCAACCCAAATAGCATTGAAAGCTTTTTGTATGAATTAGAGCCTATTATCTGGTACGACGAACGCAAGAGAAATTTAATGTATCAACACATGGAAACCACATTCTTTCATCAAACTGCGAGCTTGAGGTGATTTTGTAGTTCGTCCATAAAATGTATTCTCACTACGAAATTCTTTAAAGATGCTTGATAGTAGTGAGTTTCTGCTAAACATAGGGTTGAAATAAACTTCTAAAATTAATAATTACAAATAGTGGAAGTTTAAGTTGAAATCTCAATGTTTTTTAGCGGCAATACTACATTTGAGTTACCTAGAAGTTTGTGACGGCTTGTGATGTGTATATTATGTTCACATTGTAAAACTTAAATTTTTGGCCTTTACGGAGCTTTTAAATGAATTTCATACTGATAGGTATACCCACCTAGAGTTAATTAAGCTGTGAAAGTATTCAGGGATACTCGGTTATGTGTATACTATTATATTCGTATAAATTCTATCGTCTGGCTACATGGGTGCACAGTAGTTAGTAAAATTAACGTGTAAAATTTGTTTTTGGACACAGATTTCACCTACTTAGACATTTAATGAACACAGAAGTAGACATATCCAATCTCCCTATTGGGGGGGGGCGATAAATTGTTCATTTTGCGGAAATGATGCCAAACCTCTATAATTCACGACTTGGTGAGTGTAGGACAACCAGGAATTCTATAAACTTAAACCAACCTACGGCCCTGACTAATTCCATCCACTCAGAATAATGAAAAAGAATAGAGAGATTGCCATACTTCATGCTACTAAAAAACCATAGCAGTTGTTTTCCTAAACTGTATTTTGCAGTAGTAGGTTCGGGACAGTCAGTCATTCAGGGAGAAACACAATCCAGAAAGGTAGGACATTTGAACCAGGATTTAAGGTCGATCATTTCTTGGATACCTCTGTACGTCCAGTCAGCTGAGTTCTATGACGACCTTATATAACAACGTTGTCCAACTTTTGTGTATTGATGCATCACAAGGTGATTAGCCTAATGAGCACTATTGTGGAGATAGACTTGAATGGCTTATTTTGTAAATAGTTTTTAATATTAGTTGTTCTTATTTTGTCAATTTTTCACTGTATGTATATTTATCATCAAATGACTGTACCTGTTGTTTTAGTGAATGGCCTTGAACGCAATTTCCGTTGTATTACTGACATAGCGTGATGTACCCCCGTTTGCTAACAAATACATTGCCATACACACATACCTTGTTCTATCTTCACTTGTGATTGAGCTAACTGCATTCTAAATCAAACATTATCTGCATTTATAGACTGTGGGTCGGAATATATCATACCTAACATTGGTTTACATTACTGGAGAGTCCAACAACCAAACATTTATAATTGTGAATTTTCAGTATCAGACCCAATCCGAACACGCATCAACTTGGTGAACTTAAGTAAAGTCCCAATTTTTCTGTTGTATTTGTAACAATTAACATTATTATTTACTCTTAATAACTTGGTTAATATTTTTTTACGTTCATTTCTGTCTTGTCCACCACACTATACCGACTTTCAGTATTAATGTAATACAGCATGTTGGATCTGTACAGAAGTTCACTTCATAGAAAAAATTAGGAAGACCCTTTAAAACTTTATCCTCACAACACCGCTGTTCCCTTCCCAGGTCCCGGTATATTGACTTGTTTGATAGGTGCTACCCTAGGCTTGCTATACAACAAAACACTGGTGTTTCCTGCAAATAAATAACCCATGGGCAAGCAGCTGCTCCATAACTGATCTCCAAGTCATCACTGAATCGATTTAATTTCACCTTCGCGTCGGGTCCGTCAATTCTCTTCTTGATCTCCCGAGACACCTCTGGAAACATCAGCGCAATCAAAAACACTCAGCTCTATTTTAGGTAGTTGTATACCTACCATAACAGGCGCCAGTAGCTTTATGCTCTTCTCTGATATTTCAGGTTTCTGCTTCATGTCTAAACTACGATCTTTCATGTCATCTACTATCGAATCAGAACTAGCGTCACTATTATTGTAATTAACCCTATTTAAGTCTGAATCATATGACATAAGGGTATCAAAAGATACTATGTCAAAAGGGACTCGTCATTTGACTTGACTTTATTGACACCAATCAGATTCGAGCTTGACTTTCTTCAACGTACATAAGACGAAAGTTGAACTGTCGTTCAGTGCTCTACAATTAAAAAATAAACACTTCTCTTCTGCATTACAAAAGCAGTATCATAATATCCAGATTGTTAATGGTAGACACGCGGATGCCTTATGCTTTAGCAATCATGCAACCTGTGAATCCATAATGCAGCGTGAAACGTGCATTACTTACGAATGATAGTGTAAAAATGTTAGCTGAATCAGGAACAGTTAAGTCTGTGAACACTTGCGAAACCAACTAAAAATAAGATAAAGAATAGTATAAAGATAAATATTTACCAGCAACTAATAAAAAAATATTCGATTATAGATCGTACGTGCATTTAACTCATCCTTTTTTGTTCCATTATGCACGCTTATTCACTTTATCTCTTGCGTCGTGCATAAAGCCTGGCTCGCAATACCCATCGCGTGTGTTATTTGGTTTTCTGGACAGGCGGCACATTAGAACCGTAAACACATAACATCTATAAATATATATGGACTTATGTTAGTTTGCTGCGAATTGTTCTGTAGAATTTGTCACTACTTATACCAATTTTACTTTTAGTTTCACGTAAGGTATAAGTTATTGCTAGTTTGGGTGTCAACACTTGGGCTAGGCATGCTTTGGTTGAATTCCGAAGATCATCACATGCAATCTCGGATAATCTGGTCGCCTGAGATTTTATAAACAGCTTCGGTTTGCGCACCCGGGCAGTATCACAGCCCTCACACACATCAAATGAGATTTGTGTGGCGCATGCGGCTTATTTACCTGATGGGAGATTTCTAGCTGTGTTTAACAGCTCAATCGTCTCGAGGATCAGCAGGCATTTGGTAGAGCAGCATGCACTGCATAGCCAACGTAGTAGTGGTTTGCAATACCTTTAAAATGCAGTCGATGTGTCCTGTGCACACATGATACTACTTGTTGGGGGTATCATATTACATTCAATCCTCGACTAGAAAGAAACATGGGTTGCCGCACCGATGTTTTGTTGGGGCTATTTAATTTGTTAATTGGACACAGAGAACAAAGAAATTTGTCAGCACCGGAAATAGCAAAAGCAAAAATCATTTATGGATAATGTCCTGAAAATTCTAAAAATGATGGACACTGAACATCAAAAAGTTTTTTATGTCGTACTCAAAAAATGAGTACGGAAAACCTGCTATACAAGTGAACTGGTTGGTCCACTAAACGAGAGCCGCTTGATAAATCTTTTTTTCTGCACTGACAATATGAGTACAATCCAATGAACTAATGTTAAACTGACATTATCGAGTAGTCTATTACTAGTAGCTCAATATTTAGTTTAAGTAAGTATTAAAGTAGCTTTCACATTTTAGGACATAATCGAAATTCTATGATTTACTCAGCAAGGAAAAAGTACCACCTTTTATTAGGGGAAAATGACCCATGTAACAGGCATAGTCGTGTGAGCGAAAATATATCAAGTAGAGGGAAGTATGACAAGAACTGCTACAATGAGTAGATAAAAAGCATATGTTCTCAACCAGTTTGAATGTAATATATGGGAATATATTCATTGTCACTGAGAAACGTGTTCATCCCTCATAGGGTTCTGCAGTTAAATGGGATAAAAACTACGAGTTAAACTTTAAAAACTAGCATGGCAGAACTGGCAAACTATTATTTTCCTGGAATCTTCGTCCGGGCGGTTGTAAAGCGTTTTTGGTAGTTAAGACATGGTTATCATTTTTCTGAAAATGACAGTTAAAACAAGTCAATTATTAATAATGAAAGTGGCCGTGGAGTAATTCTTAAAGTAATCGCTCTTAGTCTCTACGGAAATAGAGTAAACATCGAGTTTTCTCGCGACTCTATAGAAGTTGCTGTTATTATTTTCTCTAGTAGGGACTTCTACTGTTTGCTGATCCTAACCACTGGAAAGCTTGCACAGATTTCTGTATGAGTTCGTTTATATTCTTTTTATAAATGGATATCCTCTTAGGTGTAATTTATTACTAAGATGAATCGTTGGTCTGTTATGGTGAAGAGGACCATGAGGAAATTATACATCTGAAAATTATTCCCCCTAATTCTTTTGTACTGCACAGGTTGGAAGCTTGGGATTTCCTGCAGATCTGCGTATGGATTTTTTTTAGTCAGAGCACCTTTGTAGTTGCTGTTCTTGGAACGCTTTCGAAACGAACACTATGCTTCTTAAAGTAGGAGGATAACGCAGAATTTTTCTCCAGATGAAGTTTGAAGTAAACACTGAAATTAGTTCTCAATGGTTCCGAGACTAGGTTTCCCAATGTTCTGGAAAGAAACTTAAGGACAGAATATGACTTGTTAGCTGGAGAATGCCAAAGGGAATGGAAATTGGGGTACCACACAGTGTTGTCCCAGTCATTTTACTATGGTAAGGTGTGTGATGCATCTATCACCCAAGAATTACTAGGTGGATAGAGTGTCTGTTGGCAATGGGAAGTCTCCAAATACAACTTGTGAGAAAAAAATTAATATCGATTCAAGCTGAATTTAGTGTGAATATTAAGTCAACTTTCAATACATTTTCTCATTACTTTGTAGGCATCCAATGTATTTTCACTATGATTTCTGTTCATTGACAATGTATTAGTTTATTAATTATGACCGATTTAATAGATATATAGATCATTAACCTAAATGTATTTTCTATTAGGAAGTTGAAGTTTTTACTCTAGTTAATGTTGCATGGAAGACACGAATAAAAGTATTTTCGTTCGTCATATTAACAACAGAGTTGACAATTAGTAGACCAGCACACGCATCTGTCAGTATCAACATTGTTCATCTTTAACATTCTAAATCTGTTGGTACTGGTAAGAAGGTGGTTTATGTTCCTCAGTTCGGGTTTTTCTGAAAAACTATGGTTTTCAATTATTGTTATTATTATAAAATTTAATGTTCTGCTTACTAGAACTAATCCTAGTTGCTGAGAATTGCATATTTTACGGAGTATATAGGACTAAACAAAACAGTTATTAGTAATATTACTATTAAAGCACCCCAAAATAGTTGCGTGTGATTTGTCATTCAAATTTTTTTCTGATCTAATATAATATTTGTTAATCTTTTCACTCATATCGTGAAAAGGAGCTTGTATAGTGAGACCGTAACTTTCCCCGGATCTTTTTTTACGGTGACAGTACCCATTACAAATTGATGAATGCAGTTAGGCATAGGAACCATGACAAGCCAGTGTTACTCCTCACATTCTTGTAAAGTTTACAGGTATGGACACTCCTTTTTGTGCCATTTTATATAGGATAAATCTA
This sequence comes from Schistosoma margrebowiei, assembly GCA_944470205.2. Lineage (NCBI taxonomy): Eukaryota > Metazoa > Platyhelminthes > Trematoda > Strigeidida > Schistosomatidae > Schistosoma > Schistosoma margrebowiei. The sequence goes on along the minus strand of CALYCG020000011.1, from coordinate 14,356 downwards.
AGGACTTGCTTTAGTCGGATAATGTGAGCCCTAGCATATTTTAGTGACTTTTTCGAGTTATTATACGTTAGTCTATCTGTCTTTGTCATCTGAAGCGCAAATTAATTGTTAACTATATAAGAAGTCTTAAGAATTTACTTCTGGGTCGTTATTGTTGAAGAATTTTCGAATAGTCTGATAGTTATTTTACTCCCGGGAGTAAAGTAGACATTCTTACATCACCTGTGTTCAGATTGTTTTATACTAAAGCTTACCATCTGACTTTACAATCTGTGGGTCGTTTGACAAGTCATTTCTTAAGAAATCATTTCATAGACGTATTATTTACTGGATCGAATCCTCCATAAGATTAAATAAAAATAAGAGTTCCACTACTTACAACAGTCTAGATGATAGACCGCAAAATCATATCGGTTAAACACTAATGAAAACATAATTTATATATGAAGGCCTTAATATATACTGGCATGTAACTAATGTGAAGTACAGTTGATTCCATGTTGAAATTTCTAATCTTTGAGTACGATTTATTTGTAAAACGCTTAGGCGTTCTTAAAATGATTTTCTGAATATATATAGTTATAACGCTCGCGATTTACTTCGTCTATTTTTATAACGGTTGGGTTTCCACGTTACACGTATGGGACGTTGATTTACTTTAAACGATTATCTACACCAGACCCCTCCCAGTGTCTACTCTACAGGACGTCAACACAACTAAGATCAAGAACATGTAATTAGTCTGACCACAACGTTAATATATTCCCACACCAAAACCCGTCACAATCCACAACAATGAACAAACAATAATAAGTGTGTTGCAATGATAAGAATAAAGGAATATATAACTTATCTGACACATGTCAGACTATCTACATGTCTGACTAAGCAGACAACCAATCATGATCATACTCGACCACACATCACCTCACTCACGAAGTTTGATCGTATGACTTTAGTTTTGGGTCTATTTAAAAAGATTTCGCTTGTTTTCGTTCCCTGGACGATCTTCGCCTTGCTTCTGGTTCCAGCTCATTTTTTCTCATTACAACTTGTAGTGACGGTGGGATATTAAATGTATCACATAATACTTCCATTGGTAAAGCTTTGGGTTTAGATGACTCAAACATTTTTTCTGTCTCGCAGTTGATTGGTGTGTCTAATAATTAGTGTATTTTCGACCATCACTTCATACAGTACGGCCCTACGTCTTTTTTTAATACAGATGGATTTTTGGATGTATTAAAAAAAGACGTAGGGCCGTACTGTATGAAGTGATGGTCGAAAATACACTAATTATTAGACACACCAATCAACTGCGAGACAGAAAAAATGTTTGAGTCATCTAAACCCAAAGCTTTACCAATGGAAGTATTATGTGATACATTTAATATCCCACCGTCACTACAAGTTGTAATGAGAAAAAATGAGCTGGAACCAGAAGCAAGGCGAAGATCGTCCAGGGAACGAAAACAAGCGAAATCTTTTTAAATAGACCCAAAACTAAAGTCATACGATCAAACTTCGTGAGTGAGGTGATGTGTGGTCGAGTATGATCATGATTGGTTGTCTGCTTAGTCAGACATGTAGATAGTCTGACATGTGTCAGATAAGTTATATATTCCTTTATTCTTATCATTGCAACACACTTATTATTGTTTGTTCATTGTTGTGGATTGTGACGGGTTTTGGTGTGGGAATATATTAACGTTGTGGTCAGACTAATTACATGTTCTTGATCTTAGTTGTGTTGACGTCCTGTAGAGTAGACACTGGGAGGGGTCTGGTGTAGATAATCGTTTAAAGTAAATCAACGTCCCATACGTGTAACGTGGAAACCCAACCGTTATAAAAATAGACGAAGTAAATCGCAAGCGTTATAACATTCATTCCCGTATGTTCTATAGAGTGAAGCATAAAATTAAAGTGTTCATAATACTAATTGTATATACTATATAGTGTAGCTGAATTTCATTTCTTTGCATTTTCCCAAATGTTGCAAACTTTCTAGTTGATTGGAAAGACACTCGACTCTGTATTGTTACATGTCTCCGTGACGTCATTATTCTGCGTGTTGATTTCTACAGTCTGGTATTTTAAGTGAAATTAAACATTTCTCTAAACAATAGTAGTTGGTCTAAATGAATTTGAACACTCTTCCTGTTCAATCGTTTATTTAGTTTTCAGTTTCATATTTTCCATTAACTTGCGTTTAAATATATTTTGTATATATTGGTTTGACATCGCAAAAGTTAGACTTCACACTTTCAGTGTATGGAAGAAAAAAGCAATTCAAGTGTTTCCGTGGCCTCCTTATCAAAAGATGTAAAGAGTTGGAAATATCGTAACAACCATTCCAAGTTTATCATGATCTGCCATTTTCTACAAAAAACACTTTTTTGAAATATGCGGATGAGCTCACTGTGTGTATGCTTATATCTTCCTCTTTATATCCCATAGAAGTGAATGAGTTTTGGCCTCGTATTGATTGTTAGTCTGTTGGTAATGGTCTCATACTTAATATGTCTAAATGTCAAGCTGTTAACTTTAGCATGAGGCATGGACGGAATCTAAACAACATTTTGAGATCCCGTAATGCTTGTACCATCGGAGACTCTTTGATAAAAACAGTGTCGATGGTCAATTTTCTCAGTGTTACCTTCTCCTCTGATCACTCTTCGTCTTCTCACGTTTTATTGTTATCGAAGAAGGTCTTCCATCTGACTTACTACATAAAGAGATTGCATGCTCTTGGGGTTACTCGTCATTTACTCTTACAATTTGTCAATTCTTGCATATTACCTATTATTACGTACTGTTCTCTATTATTCCTCCGGGTTTTTGAGGAGAGACTGCTGTATTGTGGAGAGTGGTGAAGGCAGTCAGCAAGATGTTTGATCAATCTTTCGAGGTCATAATTAATGTGGTTGTGGATAGACATCTAAAGTCATGCAAACTCCTGGTAGGTGTTATTTTATCAGATATTAACCATCCTCTTCACTCGTATCTTTCTCCTTGTATATATCTTTTGGCAGAACGAGACATAATTACATTAAAATCCATGCACGCAAGCAAAATTATAAAAGTTCTATAATACCTTACCTAGAAAATATACTCTGTGACGAATAGGTTGTTAGAGTTAACCTAGTCAATAAACTTCATTCTTAACATGTCTCTAATTTGAAAAGTTGTACAGTTTTTCGTTTTTTCATTTTTTGGTCTTTGTTTCTGTGCTTTTTTTGTGTAAAAATGTTGTTGAAATACCCCGTTCTGAGAATTCTATATTGTGCCAAAATATAATATTGAATAAAGCTATTAATAAATAAATATGCATTAAGGTTTGGGTGCTGTACTTCGATATCCCGTGGTTTTGGTGGGGCCGGTCTATCCAAGTGTCTTACTTATCTGTACCATCATTCCTCAATCTCAGTGATTGACTTGCCTTCCTTTTTATTTTTTGGTTGTTCTGGTTTATTATATATTACCTTCCAGCCTCTTACTTACTTACTTAAGTAAGTAAGTAGTATTTCCCCCCAGTTCCGTTGTGTCATAGATCTGTCTCATATTTCCTTCTTTCGCAACTTTTTCCGTTGTTGTCGCTATCTTTTCCATGTGTTTCCGCTTGCCGGCCCTAATACTTGTCTTCACTTGTTTATTTGTTTCTGTGTATTCATCTTATGTCTTCATTATCCCTGTTTTTGTTCGACTATTGTTGTCTGTCATCTATTTGTTCTTCCTTTCTTGAATCATGTCCAGGGTTTCGATGGAGATCCATTTGTTATGATGATGCCCAGAACCTTCTGACGAGTTGAAACTAGTGCTTACTTGACCCCTTTCCAGTTGTTCCCCATAGAATTCTCATCTTCTCTGAGTAGACCTTGTAAGACTTAGAACCTGATGATGAGAGTTATCTTGAATAGATTGAGTTTGTCAGTATTTCAAAGGAAAATTGCATCGAACCTTTGTGTTGCTGTTTATCCGGTTGTCAAATGCTTCTTTAACTTCAGTTTCATCTTGGACACAACCAGTTGATGTGAACTATGTCAGCTCATCCCCCAGTTCTCATGTCTTACAATGAAACCAAGTCTCCTGAAGGTCAAGGTAGCAGTGGCCTACGTTTCGGACTATTTTCACATTTGCTGGAATGGCTCCTGACCATTAATATAACTGTTAAACCAGAGAAAGCCAGTTTAGTTCGGAAAGTATCGTGAAATTGTTGGTTCTTTTTGTACTAGAGGATAATGACGTATGTCATGCGTATATGCGCATGATTATCCACGGATATTAACGTCCAGTATCATTTTTGCACTACGTATATAACAAGGATAATTTAATTACGATTACAATTTCAAGTGCTTAGTGCGATTTGAAGTCTTACGCTAACTGTAACAAAAATGCCTATTGAGCAAACCTTGTACTGGTAAAATTGAAGCGCATTTTTGGGCAGCATGACGAAGGAACTTTCCACATAACCTTCGACAATTTCGTTCGTCCTTATCTAGAGTACGGTAATATAGTATTTCCTCCCCCACTCTAAAAGGATAAGGGCACTGGAACGTATCCAATGGCGAGCCACGAAGTCAAATCCGAGACTCAAATTCAAGCCTTTGAAGAGCACCCCCAATCACTAAACCTTTACCCGTTAGATTGCAGGCGTCTTAGAAGTGACCTTTTAATTGCGTACAGCATCCTTAACACTTCTTCACATCCCCTTAAACACCTACTCAAGTTTAGCTTCAACAAAATCTAAGGGGTAAGACTCAGAGACTAGAAACAAAACTCAGGAGAACGGACTATAGACACAATTTCTACTCCTCAGGAGTGGTCAAGCGCTAGTCCAAGCGACTTCTCAGGAGTCTTTCAAGAGGAAACCTGACATATATTAAGGACTTGGGATAGTATTTTACTATGACTTACCAATTTCTTTCTCCTCATTTATCGTTAATATACCTATGTTCCTGCCTGGAGGTATTGGTAATCCACTAGCACTAGACATGGAGGCCCGTTAAGCGAAGGCTTCTTCTAATCCGTCCACAACCACTTGAACCATTCCAGGTCAAGAGAAATCTGAAGTAAAAACGTGTGAAAAAGCACCACGCCAACCCAAATAGCATTGAAAGCTTTTTGTATGAATTAGAGCCTATTATCTGGTACGACGAACGCAAGAGAAATTTAATGTATCAACACATGGAAACCACATTCTTTCATCAAACTGCGAGCTTGAGGTGATTTTGTAGTTCGTCCATAAAATGTATTCTCACTACGAAATTCTTTAAAGATGCTTGATAGTAGTGAGTTTCTGCTAAACATAGGGTTGAAATAAACTTCTAAAATTAATAATTACAAATAGTGGAAGTTTAAGTTGAAATCTCAATGTTTTTTAGCGGCAATACTACATTTGAGTTACCTAGAAGTTTGTGACGGCTTGTGATGTGTATATTATGTTCACATTGTAAAACTTAAATTTTTGGCCTTTACGGAGCTTTTAAATGAATTTCATACTGATAGGTATACCCACCTAGAGTTAATTAAGCTGTGAAAGTATTCAGGGATACTCGGTTATGTGTATACTATTATATTCGTATAAATTCTATCGTCTGGCTACATGGGTGCACAGTAGTTAGTAAAATTAACGTGTAAAATTTGTTTTTGGACACAGATTTCACCTACTTAGACATTTAATGAACACAGAAGTAGACATATCCAATCTCCCTATTGGGGGGGGGCGATAAATTGTTCATTTTGCGGAAATGATGCCAAACCTCTATAATTCACGACTTGGTGAGTGTAGGACAACCAGGAATTCTATAAACTTAAACCAACCTACGGCCCTGACTAATTCCATCCACTCAGAATAATGAAAAAGAATAGAGAGATTGCCATACTTCATGCTACTAAAAAACCATAGCAGTTGTTTTCCTAAACTGTATTTTGCAGTAGTAGGTTCGGGACAGTCAGTCATTCAGGGAGAAACACAATCCAGAAAGGTAGGACATTTGAACCAAGATTTAAGGTCGATCATTTCTTGGATACCTCTGTACGTCCAGTCAGCTGAGTTCTATGACGACCTTATATAACAACGTTGTCCAACTTTTGTGTATTGATGCATCACAAGGTGATTAGCCTAATGAGCACTATTGTGGAGATAGACTTGAATGGCTTATTTTGTAAATAGTTTTTAATATTAGTTGTTCTTATTTTGTCAATTTTTCACTGTATGTATATTTATCATCAAATGACTGTACCTGTTGTTTTAGTGAATGGCCTTGAACGCAATTTCCGTTGTATTACTGACATAGCGTGATGTACCCCCGTTTGCTAACAAATACATTGCCATACACACATACCTTGTTCTATCTTCACTTGTGATTGAGCTAACTGCATTCTAAATCAAACATTATCTGCATTTATAGACTGTGGGTCGGAATATATCATACCTAACATTGGTTTACATTACTGGAGAGTCCAACAACCAAACATTTATAATTGTGAATTTTCAGTATCAGACCCAATCCGAACACGCATCAACTTGGTGAACTTAAGTAAAGTCCCAATTTTTCTGTTGTATTTGTAACAATTAACATTATTATTTACTCTTAATAACTTGGTTAATATTTTTTTACGTTCATTTCTGTCTTGTCCACCACACTATACCGACTTTCAGTATTAATGTAATACAGCATGTTGGATCTGTACAGAAGTTCACTTCATAGAAAAAATTAGGAAGACCCTTTAAAACTTTATCCTCACAACACCGCTGTTCCCTTCCCAGGTCCCGGTATATTGACTTGTTTGATAGGTGCTACCCTAGGCTTGCTATACAACAAAACACTGGTGTTTCCTGCAAATAAATAACCCATGGGCAAGCAGCTGCTCCATAACTGATCTCCAAGTCATCACTGAATCGATTTAATTTCACCTTCGCGTCGGGTCCGTCAATTCTCTTCTTGATCTCCCGAGACACCTCTGGAAACATCAGCGCAATCAAAAACACTCAGCTCTATTTTAGGTAGTTGTATACCTACCATAACAGGCGCCAGTAGCTTTATGCTCTTCTCTGATATTTCAGGTTTCTGCTTCATGTCTAAACTACGATCTTTCATGTCATCTACTATCGAATCAGAACTAGCGTCACTATTATTGTAATTAACCCTATTTAAGTCTGAATCATATGACATAAGGGTATCAAAAGATACTATGTCAAAAGGGACTCGTCATTTGACTTGACTTTATTGACACCAATCAGATTCGAGCTTGACTTTCTTCAACGTACATAAGACGAAAGTTGAACTGTCGTTCAGTGCTCTACAATTAAAAAATAAACACTTCTCTTCTGCATTACAAAAGCAGTATCATAATATCCAGATTGTTAATGGTAGACACGCGGATGCCTTATGCTTTAGCAATCATGCAACCTGTGAATCCATAATGCAGCGTGAAACGTGCATTACTTACGAATGATAGTGTAAAAATGTTAGCTGAATCAGGAACAGTTAAGTCTGTGAACACTTGCGAAACCAACTAAAAATAAGATAAAGAATAGTATAAAGATAAATATTTACCAGCAACTAATAAAAAAATATTCGATTATAGATCGTACGTGCATTTAACTCATCCTTTTTTGTTCCATTATGCACGCTTATTCACTTTATCTCTTGCGTCGTGCATAAAGCCTGGCTCGCAATACCCATCGCGTGTGTTATTTGGTTTTCTGGACAGGCGGCACATTAGAACCGTAAACACATAACATCTATAAATATATATGGACTTATGTTAGTTTGCTGCGAATTGTTCTGTAGAATTTGTCACTACTTATACCAATTTTACTTTTAGTTTCACGTAAGGTATAAGTTATTGCTAGTTTGGGTGTCAACACTTGGGCTAGGCATGCTTTGGTTGAATTCCGAAGATCATCACATGCAATCTCGGATAATCTGGTCGCCTGAGATTTTATAAACAGCTTCGGTTTGCGCACCCGGGCAGTATCACAGCCCTCACACACATCAAATGAGATTTGTGTGGCGCATGCGGCTTATTTACCTGATGGGAGATTTCTAGCTGTGTTTAACAGCTCAATCGTCTCGAGGATCAGCAGGCATTTGGTAGAGCAGCATGCACTGCATAGCCAACGTAGTAGTGGTTTGCAATACCTTTAAAATGCAGTCGATGTGTCCTGTGCACACATGATACTACTTGTTGGGGGTATCATATTACATTCAATCCTCGACTAGAAAGAAACATGGGTTGCCGCACCGATGTTTTGTTGGGGCTATTTAATTTGTTAATTGGACACAGAGAACAAAGAAATTTGTCAGCACCGGAAATAGCAAAAGCAAAAATCATTTATGGATAATGTCCTGAAAATTCTAAAAATGATGGACACTGAACATCAAAAAGTTTTTTATGTCGTACTCAAAAAATGAGTACGGAAAACCTGCTATACAAGTGAACTGGTTGGTCCACTAAACGAGAGCCGCTTGATAAATCTTTTTTTCTGCACTGACAATATGAGTACAATCCAATGAACTAATGTTAAACTGACATTATCGAGTAGTCTATTACTAGTAGCTCAATATTTAGTTTAAGTAAGTATTAAAGTAGCTTTCACATTTTAGGACATAATCGAAATTCTATGATTTACTCAGCAAGGAAAAAGTACCACCTTTTATTAGGGGAAAATGACCCATGTAACAGGCATAGTCGTGTGAGCGAAAATATATCAAGTAGAGGGAAGTATGACAAGAACTGCTACAATGAGTAGATAAAAAGCATATGTTCTCAACCAGTTTGAATGTAATATATGGGAATATATTCATTGTCACTGAGAAACGTGTTCATCCCTCATAGGGTTCTGCAGTTAAATGGGATAAAAACTACGAGTTAAACTTTAAAAACTAGCATGGCAGAACTGGCAAACTATTATTTTCCTGGAATCTTCGTCCGGGCGGTTGTAAAGCGTTTTTGGTAGTTAAGACATGGTTATCATTTTTCTGAAAATGACAGTTAAAACAAGTCAATTATTAATAATGAAAGTGGCCGTGGAGTAATTCTTAAAGTAATCGCTCTTAGTCTCTACGGAAATAGAGTAAACATCGAGTTTTCTCGCGACTCTATAGAAGTTGCTGTTATTATTTTCTCTAGTAGGGACTTCTACTGTTTGCTGATCCTAACCACTGGAAAGCTTGCACAGATTTCTGTATGAGTTCGTTTATATTCTTTTTATAAATGGATATCCTCTTAGGTGTAATTTATTACTAAGATGAATCGTTGGTCTGTTATGGTGAAGAGGACCATGAGGAAATTATACATCTGAAAATTATTCCCCCTAATTCTTTTGTACTGCACAGGTTGGAAGCTTGGGATTTCCTGCAGATCTGCGTATGGATTTTTTTTAGTCAGAGCACCTTTGTAGTTGCTGTTCTTGGAACGCTTTCGAAACGAACACTATGCTTCTTAAAGTAGGAGGATAACGCAGAATTTTTCTCCAGATGAAGTTTGAAGTAAACACTGAAATTAGTTCTCAATGGTTCCGAGACTAGGTTTCCCAATGTTCTGGAAAGAAACTTAAGGACAGAATATGACTTGTTAGCTGGAGAATGCCAAAGGGAATGGAAATTGGGGTACCACACAGTGTTGTCCCAGTCATTTTACTATGGTAAGGTGTGTGATGCATCTATCACCCAAGAATTACTAGGTGGATAGAGTGTCTGTTGGCAATGGGAAGTCTCCAAATACAACTTGTGAGAAAAAAATTAATATCGATTCAAGCTGAATTTAGTGTGAATATTAAGTCAACTTTCAATACATTTTCTCATTACTTTGTAGGCATCCAATGTATTTTCACTATGATTTCTGTTCATTGACAATGTATTAGTTTATTAATTATGACCGATTTAATAGATATATAGATCATTAACCTAAATGTATTTTCTATTAGGAAGTTGAAGTTTTTACTCTAGTTAATGTTGCATGGAAGACACGAATAAAAGTATTTTCGTTCGTCATATTAACAACAGAGTTGACAATTAGTAGACCAGCACACGCATCTGTCAGTATCAACATTGTTCATCTTTAACATTCTAAATCTGTTGGTACTGGTAAGAAGGTGGTTTATGTTCCTCAGTTCGGGTTTTTCTGAAAAACTATGGTTTTCAATTATTGTTATTATTATAAAATTTAATGTTCTGCTTACTAGAACTAATCCTAGTTGCTGAGAATTGCATATTTTACGGAGTATATAGGACTAAACAAAACAGTTATTAGTAATATTACTATTAAAGCACCCCAAAATAGTTGCGTGTGATTTGTCATTCAAATTTTTTTCTGATCTAATATAATATTTGTTAATCTTTTCACTCATATCGTGAAAAGGAGCTTGTATAGTGAGACCGTAACTTTCCCCGGATCTTTTTTTACGGTGACAGTACCCATTACAAATTGATGAATGCAGTTAGGCATAGGAACCATGACAAGCCAGTGTTACTCCTCACATTCTTGTAAAGTTTACAGGTATGGACACTCCTTTTTGTGCCATTTTATATAGGATAAATCTAAGGACTTGCTTTAGTCGGATAATGTGAGCCCTAGCATATTTTAGTGACTTTTTCGAGTTATTATACGTTAGTCTATCTGTCTTTGTCATCTGAAGCGCAAATTAATTGTTAACTATATAAGAAGTCTTAAGAATTTACTTCTGGGTCGTTATTGTTGAAGAATTTTCGAATAGTCTGATAGTTATTTTACTCCCGGGAGTAAAGTAGACATTCTTACATCACCTGTGTTCAGATTGTTTTATACTAAAGCTTACCATCTGACTTTACAATCTGTGGGTCGTTTGACAAGTCATTTCTTAAGAAATCATTTCATAGACGTATTATTTACTGGATCGAATCCTCCATAAGATTAAATAAAAATAAGAGTTCCACTACTTACAACAGTCTAGATGATAGACCGCAAAATCATATCGGTTAAACACTAATGAAAACATAATTTATATATGAAGGCCTTAATATATACTGGCATGTAACTAATGTGAAGTACAGTTGATTCCATGTTGAAATTTCTAATCTTTGAGTACGATTTATTTGTAAAACGCTTAGGCGTTCTTAAAATGATTTTCTGAATATATATAGTTATAACGCTCGCGATTTACTTCGTCTATTTTTATAACGGTTGGGTTTCCACGTTACACGTATGGGACGTTGATTTACTTTAAACGATTATCTACACCAGACCCCTCCCAGTGTCTACTCTACAGGACGTCAACACAACTAAGATCAAGAACATGTAATTAGTCTGACCACAACGTTAATATATTCCCACACCAAAACCCGTCACAATCCACAACAATGAACAAACAATAATAAGTGTGTTGCAATGATAAGAATAAAGGAATATATAACTTATCTGACACATGTCAGACTATCTACATGTCTGACTAAGCAGACAACCAATCATGATCATACTCGACCACACATCACCTCACTCACGAAGTTTGATCGTATGACTTTAGTTTTGGGTCTATTTAAAAAGATTTCGCTTGTTTTCGTTCCCTGGACGATCTTCGCCTTGCTTCTGGTTCCAGCTCATTTTTTCTCATTACAACTTGTAGTGACGGTGGGATATTAAATGTATCACATAATACTTCCATTGGTGAAGCTTTGGGTTTAGATGACTCAAACATTTTTTCTGTCTCGCAGTTGATTGGTGTGTCTAATAATTAGTGTATTTTCGACCATCACTTCATACAGTACGGCCCTACGTCTTTTTTTAATACAGATGGATTTTTGGATGTATTAAAAAAAGACGTAGGGCCGTACTGTATGAAGTGATGGTCGAAAATACACTAATTATTAGACACACCAATCAACTGCGAGACAGAAAAAATGTTTGAGTCATCTAAACCCAAAGCTTTACCAATGGAAGTATTATGTGATACATTTAATATCCCACCGTCACTACAAGTTGTAATGAGAAAAAATGAGCTGGAACCAGAAGCAAGGCGAAGATCGTCCAGGGAACGAAAACAAGCGAAATCTTTTTAAATAGACCCAAAACTAAAGTCATACGATCAAACTTCGTGAGTGAGGTGATGTGTGGTCGAGTATGATCATGATTGGTTGTCTGCTTAGTCAGACATGTAGATAGTCTGACATGTGTCAGATAAGTTATATATTCCTTTATTCTTATCATTGCAACACACTTATTATTGTTTGTTCATTGTTGTGGATTGTGACGGGTTTTGGTGTGGGAATATATTAACGTTGTGGTCAGACTAATTACATGTTCTTGATCTTAGTTGTGTTGACGTCCTGTAGAGTAGACACTGGGAGGGGTCTGGTGTAGATAATCGTTTAAAGTAAATCAACGTCCCATACGTGTAACGTGGAAACCCAACCGTTATAAAAATAGACGAAGTAAATCGCAAGCGTTATAACATTCATTCCCGTATGTTCTATAGAGTGAAGCATAAAATTAAAGTGTTCATAATACTAATTGTATATACTATATAGTGTAGCTGAATTTCATTTCTTTGCATTTTCCCAAATGTTGCAAACTTTCTAGTTGATTGGAAAGACACTCGACTCTGTATTGTTACATGTCTCCGTGACGTCATTATTCTGCGTGTTGATTTCTACAGTCTGGTATTTTAAGTGAAATTAAACATTTCTCTAAACAATAGTAGTTGGTCTAAATGAATTTGAACACTCTTCCTGTTCAATCGTTTATTTAGTTTTCAGTTTCATATTTTCCATTAACTTGCGTTTAAATATATTTTGTATATATTGGTTTGACATCGCAAAAGTTAGACTTCACACTTTCAGTGTATGGAAGAAAAAAGCAATTCAAGTGTTTCCGTGGCCTCCTTATCAAAAGATGTAAAGAGTTGGAAATATCGTAACAACCATTCCAAGTTTATCACCTCAACTCCGATTAATTGTCAAAATCATCGGAATATTTCATCCGTAAAACAGGTGAGACCTTGTAGTCGATTCTAAAAGCAGTGTTAAATAAATGTTTTGTCACTAAATGTGATTTATTAACCCCTTTACATCCTCGTTTAAGGGCGTATGTTGAGCTTTTTTCTGAGATGATAATAGATAGAGTTCTTCCAGAGGTGTCTAGCATTCATTTTTTAAGCTAATTCTGCGTAGTGCAGATCCGTGTACTTGATATCCAAACACACTCTAAGGGCAGAGAGGTTGTCAAGATTCTAATTCTTATGGAAAGCTGCATTGATAAGTAGCATCGTAACTACTCATTGATGTAATCGGCTCAACAATAACATGGAATGTTCAATAAGATTATTCAGATGCAACATTATGAATTAAAGTATGTAGAAGGAAAATATCCACTTGGTCTTTCAACAGCCTAAAGTGTTGGCACATGATTGAGACAGTATCTTATGCTATTTCAAAGTGACGTATCATCTTGAGTACATTTAAAGAGAGGAAAGTTCAAAAACCTGAAGGGTAGAAGGAGGTTTAGTATAAAATGCTATAATGATGAAATTGTTCGATGTCTATTTCAGGTCTGGTCTGGAAAACCGATACGTTGAGATCCAGGCATATCTAACTGACAATTCTGTAATGGAAAAAAATATGTGTTCTGAACCCCACTGGAAATAATATTGAGGTATGCAATGGTGAATAACTAAATCACTGTACTTTTCCCCAAATTTCAATGCTTATTCAATCAACATGCTAATTTCTGTTGTCGCTGAAATACGTCATGCATAACTCCACACTCAAGTTACAGCAGTAAAAAAAAATTCATTTTGGTAATGAAATGATTTGAAGAAAATTCTTAAGTCAGCTAAAAATTTAAAGCTTAAATAAGATGATACACTGTTTAGGAAAAAAGTAGATAAGTCTCCAATTGCCGGTTTTATTCGCCTTACGTAAACCAAACACAAAGCTTACACTTCTGTGTACAAATCAAATCGCTAATGAGTGACTTTGACTTAACATGTGTGTATATTAAATTCAAATGACAAAAACAGAATTCTATTTTCGGTTTTTTTCTGTCATGTTTTCGATCTCTAAATGAACTACTAGTATGTATTGCTAAAATGCCCCATTCTAGAACTGAACACTCGTTCAATACTATTCAGTTTGGATTATCGTTTTGATTAATATAGGTGTCATTAAGAGAATAGCTGCATTAGATTTGTTAACTTCGTAGAACTGTCAAATTCTAAAACAATGTGTTGTTTATTCTTTTTTAATTTAACACTTAGGAATCGAAGATCTCGTTTTCAATAAATGAACGCCTAACAGATTTATTAAATAAAATTCTTCCTTTAAAAAATAAATGGAGCACAAATTTCCATCAGTCATGTATTGTTTTCACAAAT